>JABUQX010117996.1:27500-40077 GCA_015478945.1 Trachelipus rathkii
TGGCTGTTTGCTAAATTTATTTGCAAAGTAAACTTTAGTGCGATAATAAAAGCATGCTTTTATAAGGAAGAAAAACACATTTATTAATTTTTGTAATTAAAACACCGTAAACTAATATCTACACGTCCTCTTCCTCCTCCATGTCCTTGTGGTCCATGTTTTCCCCCAGGAGGTTCAGCACGAGCGCTGAAGAAGTTGAAAATTTTCAGAGCCATAGTTGCCAATTTATTTGTAGTTAAGAACTACTGAACTAGTTATATATATATATATATATATAAGTTTTACACTGGTTTTTAGAATGATACAAGTTTATATCAGCTTATATTATTATTATTATATATATATATATATATATATATATATATATATATATATATATATTTATATATTAATATTATTATTATTATATTACATTAATATATATTATATATATATATACATATTATTATTATTATATATATATATATTATTATTATATATTATTAGATATATATATATATATATATATATATATATATACATATATATATATATATGTATATATATATATATATATATGTATATATATATATATATATATATATATATATTACATATATATATATTATACATATATACATACATATATATTATTAATATATATATATATTATTATTAGCTATATTATTATTATTATTACATATATATATTGTTATTATATATATATATTATTATATATTATATATATTATATTATTATAAATATATATATATTATTATTATATATTTATATTTATTATACATATATATATATTATATTATTATTATTATTATTATTATTATTATTATTATTATTATTATATTATATATATACATATTATTATATATATATATAATATATATATATTATATATATATACATATATTATTATATATATTATATTATTATTATTACATATATATATTATTATTATTATTATTATTATTATTATATATATATTATTATTATTATTATTATTATTATATTATTACATATTACATATATTAAGGCTACAAACATACATTATTATTACATGAAAGATACATGTATATATATACATATTATTACATTATTACATACATATATATATATATATATATATATATATATATATATATATATATATATATATATATATAAAAGTTTTACACTGGTTTTTAGAATGATACAAGTTTGCCACGCTTCTAAGTTCTATCTTTTAAGGGTAAAAAAATGCTTTGTTCCTGTTCATAGGCGCGGCTATAGGCGCAGAGAATTGGCTGTGCGCCTTTGCTTAGTCCGCCTTTTTAAAAATTGTTGCGCCTATGCGCCTTTGCGGCTGCCTACAAATTGATAGTGCGCCATAGGCGCATAGGCGCATAGGCGCAACCTCCCAGCCTATATATATATATATATATATATATATATGTATATATATATATATATATATATATATATATATATATATATATATATATATATATATATATATATATATATATATATATATATATATATATAATCTTTTCTTTTTATACACTGTGTAGTTTTTTTTTTTTTTTTGTTTTTTTTTTTAATATATTGATACTATATGATACCAACAATGAATTTTCAGTGGTAACTGACATGATTAAATGTAGATTGAACCAATTACTTTTTACTCAATCTGTTAATTTAAAAATTTTTTTTTTTTTTTTTACTTCAAAGGGAATCCGAAGGGTAAACCGCCAAGGTAGTGGGGGGTCGGGGTCTCTCGGCCTTCCGGGGGAACGACAGGGAAGGACTATTTCCCCCCTCCGGGGAGGGTCTCCGAACCTACCCGCTCTTTGGTATTTGGTGCTCGCGGGGTTCCTCTGCCCCTACGGGGTATGGAAAACGTCCCCCCCTCTGTCCCCCGTCGGCTCGAGCCCCCTAATTTTTTTTTTACATATTTGTAATAAGCTTTATACGCTGATTCCAAATATGTAATTGGTTTTTCTGTAAGTGTCGTACTTTCCGAGATATTTTTCATTAATTTAAAAAAAAAAATTCTTTTTTTTTTTTTTTTACATTTTTGTAATAAGCTTTATACGCTGATTCCAAATATGTAATTGGTTTTTCTGTAAGTGTCGTACTTTTTTTTTTTTTTTTTATTTCATTTTTAAAACAATATTTAACATAAATGTGATTTTTTAAAAATTATTTAAAAATACTTCGAACTTTTGAATCATGTCCGTTACCACTGAAATTCATTGTTGGTATCATATAGTAGCAATATATTAAAAAAAAAAAAAAAAAAAAAAAAAAAAAAAATAAAAAACTGACAATTGGATATATATATATATATATATATATATATATATATATATATATATATATATATATATATATATATATATATATATATATATATATATATATATATATATATATATATATATACAAAGGTCAATATCTCTGCATCATTTAAGCCAAATGTTTATTTGGGCGGTAGGGGATGAACTACTGGTTTCTCAATACTTTTACAAAGGAAATTCCTTTTTAGTGAATTGCTCTACTATATATATTTATATCTATATAAAGATATATATATATATGTATATATATATATATATATATATATATATATATATATATATATATATATATATTTATATATTTATATATATTTTTTTTTATACATAATATTATATATATATATATATATATATATATATATATATATATATATATATATATATATATATATATATATATATATATATATATATATATATATAATTTATATATATATATATATATATATATATATATATATATATATATATAACCTCACATAACTTAATTAACCAAACTTAAATATACATAATAAATAAATATATGAACAGCTTAAAATTATTTTTAAAAAAATAGCCTCCGTATTAAATATGATGCACATTTTATTTCAGTAAAAAAAAAAAATTAAACCTATAAAAATATTAAAAAAAAGTCCTAATTATTTATTTAAATATATCTAACCTTAAATAACTTAATTAACCTTACTTAACCTAACCAAACTTAAATATATTCTAATTAAAGATTACAAATTTTTGAAATTATAAGAAAAAAAGTAGCCTACCTTACGTCTATCATTTCGAGAACAACAAACAATTTAATCGCATAATCTGGCACGTCCCATTTTTTTCCAAATGTGTCGGGCTTTCTGACTTTAACTATATATATATATATATATATATATATATATATATATAAAGTATATATATATATATATATATATATATATATATATATATATATATATATATATGTATATATATATATATATATATATATATATATATATATATATATATAGGTAAAACTATACATTAGTGTACTCCGATATCTCGAGAACTACGATACTTGCAAGAAAACCAATTACATATTTATAATCAGCGTTTAAAGCTTATTACCGGAATGTTGTAAAAAAATTAAAAAATATATATGTAATGTAAATTATATAAAACCAGCACAATAGAAGGAGAATGCTCAAAGGTATGTAATGAACTGAAATTCGTAAAACGTAAAATAGCGAAACCTAACCTAACCAAACCTAAGCTAACCTAAAATAACCTAACCTAGCTTAATGTAACCTTACCTAACCAAACCAAACCTAACCTAACCTAACCTAACCTAATGTAATCTAATCTAAAGTAACGTAAAGCAACGTAAAATAACGTTATTTTTTTTACAACATTCCGGTAATACGCTTTATATGCTGATTTCAAGTATGTAATTTTTTTCTTGTAAATATCGTAGTTCTCGAGATATCGGCGTACACTAATGTAAAGTTCGGCCATATATATATATATATATATAGGCCCTATATATAGGCCCTGTTATATATATGGCAGTATATATATATATATATATATATGAGTTAAAGAAGATAAATATAAATAGTAAAGATATATATATATATATATATATAAAGAGTATATATATATATATATATATATATATATATATATATATATATATATATAGGCCCTGTTATGTTTTACGACTCTGTCAGTTTTGATTTTTTTTTTTTTTAACATATTGCTAGTATATGATACTAACAATGAATTTAAGTGGTGACGGACATGATTCAAAAGTTAGAAATATTTTAAATAATTTTTTAAAAATCACATTTATATAAAAAAAATCAAAAATGAAATATCTCGAAAAGTACGATACTTACAGAAAAACCAATTACATATTTGGAATCAGCATATAAAGCTTATTACAAAAATGTAAAAAAAAAAATTCAAATATGAAATATCTCGAAAAGTATGACACTTACAGAAAACCAATTACATATTTGGAATCAGCATATAAAGCTTATTACAAAAAATGTAAAAAAAAAAAAAAAATATTAGGGGGCTCGAGCCGACGGGGGACAGAGGGGGGGACGTTTTCCATACCCCGTAGGGGAGGGGCGGAGGAACCCCCGCGACACCCAAATACCAAAGAGCGGGGGTTCCGGAGACCCTCCCCGGAGGGGGGGAAATAGTCCTACCCTGTCGTTCCCCGGAAGGCCGAGAGACCCCGACTCCTGCCATCTTTGCGGTTTACCCTTGGGTATTCCTTTAGTTAAAAAAAATTAAAACTGATGGAGTCGTAAAACGTAACAGGTCCTATATATTTTTGAATCATGTCCGTCACCACTTAAATTGATTGTTAGGATCATATACTCGAAATATATGAAAAAAAAAAAAAAATAAAAACTGACGGAGTCGTAAACATAACAGGTAAAATATAAAATATATATATATATATATATATATATATATATATATATATATATATATATATATATATATATATATATATATATATATATATATATATATATATATATATATATATATATATCAGGGGCTGCGGAGTCGGAGTCGAGTGGAGGCGATTTGTGTCGAGTCGTGCAATTTACTGTCGGAGTCGGAGTCGAAAACTCCTGTGCAAGTGGAGTCGGAGTCGGAGTCGGAGCTTCGAAGATTCCTGTGGGCGGGAGTCGGAGTCGGAGTCGAAAATTTCTATTTAATTAGAGTCGGAGTCGGAGTCGGAGCCGGAGTCGGAGTCAGAATTACAGTTTACTTAAGGTCCATTATTATTATTATTATTATTATTATTATTATTATTATTATTATTATTATTATTATTATTATTATTATTATTATTATTATTATTATTATTATTATTATTATTATTAGTATTATTAGTATTATTATTATTATTATTATTATTATTATTATTATTATTATTATTATTATTTTATTTTATTTTCAACGTTCTAAATATTTATTTTTGTACATAATTTAATTTCCTTAAAATAATCTTTGAAAATAATATACTGGAGAAGAAGAAGATATATTTACATAGATTTCCCGACGCGTTTCGTCTCTATACTTGAGACATCTTCAGAGGATTATTTCTTGTAAGCGAATGAGTCTTTAAATTGATATATAATAAGTAAATCAAATGATATTGAGTCTGACTGATAAATACATAAAATTTTATGTTAATGTCTGGTCTGCGTGTTTTGATGTAGAAGGCCTCCGCAATTTTAAGTTTCTGGACTTCACACGATCCGTATAATATTGTGAAGTGTTTAGAAATATTACTAATAGTTGATTGACCATGTGCCGTATTGAAATGTTCAAAGATTTTGCTGGGACTGTAGAGATGTTGATATGCCCTGTCCGACAATCTATTCTTCGTGTAACCAATATATGTTGACGTACAGTCTACCTCAGGGCAGTTAAATTGGTACACAGCGTGATGGTTGTCGGGCAAAGCATCTCTTGTGCTAAAGGAAGATGTCAGTTGTTTGGACTTATGGTATAGTCTGACTTTAATTTTTGAGGTGTCTTTAGTTTTGAGGTGAGAATTCAAAATATTACGAAGGCACTTCTCTTCCTTATTGAAGCCTATAGCATTGGAAGTTTTGAAGAAGAAATTTATCGAATTTTTCTGATTATTTTTACTTTCTTTATTATATAATTTTGTATGGGTTTTATTAATTAAATTTTCAACTGAATATTGTGGATGATCACAGCTAATTAAATTTTACTTAATGCGGCAAATTTCTTCATCAAAAGTTTTCCCAAGTTGAACATAGGTTGTATGCTCTGTAAACTAAAATTTTTACAATAGATTCTTTGTAAATAGTCGGTGAATAGGATCCACAGTTCATATTCAGACCATTATCAGTGGGTTTGACATGTATGCCTATAGATTATGAGCCGTCAGAATTAACATTGATTTTGATGTCTAAAAAACAGATAGCATTATTAACCTAAGTTTCGTATGTGAATTTTAAGCATGACAACTCTTGAATTCTATTGATGAACTGATTCACGAAGGATTTTGTTTTTCCAGATTGGACATATAGAAGTCAGCAAATGTAGGTCCGAGTGGTGAGCCCATCGGCACTCCATCAGTTTGTAGATATATGTTTTCTTTAAATTTAAACGGTGTTTGAGTACAACAAATTAATAAAAGGTTCCTCATATATTGTTCTGATATATCTGGTGGGGGTAGGTTATTTGTGTGATACACTTCGTTAATTATTATGTCAATCGTATCAAGAACCGGTACATTTATGAACAAAGATTCTACATCAAGTGAGGCGAATATATTAGTGGCTTCAAGTTTTAAGTTTGATAATTTACATAATGTTTCATTATTTGATTTAACTATGAAAGAGTTATTAAGATATGGTCAGATAATGCTGTTCAGATATTGGGCAATTTCGTGTGTAACCGTTCAGCACATAGATATTACAGGTCTCAAAGGTGAATTTTCTGAGTTTTTGTGTATATATATATATATATATATATATATATATATATATTTATATATATATATATATATATATATATATATATATATATATATATATATATATATATATATATATATATATATATATATATATATATTATAAATATATATTTTCTGTGTTTTTGTATATTTATATATATATATATATATATATATATATATATATATATATATATATATCCTAAATTATAAAATCCAGTTCTTTTAATTTTGTCAGAAATTCTTTTGTTTTTTATTTCATAAGCGATTCTGTTAATGCTATTATTATTATTATTATTATTATTATTATTATTATTATTATTATTATTATTATTATTATTATTATTATTATTATTATTATTATTATTATTATTTATTGTCATATTATTATTATTATTATTATTATTATTATTATTATTATTATTATTATTATTATTATTATTATTATTATTATTATTATTATTATTATTATTAATTATTATTATTATTATTGAAACTAAAAGTATTAAACTGTTAATTTTATAATGGCTGTTTTATAATAAAATAAAAATAATTTGCATTATAATTACGTTATACATTTGTTTCCGAAACTGAAATATATTTGTTTGTCATGTGTTGAGCCTGCATCCTTATGTCTTTACGGTACTTTACCGTATAGCATTTGGAGATTAGATTCATTGGAAAAGTGGTATATTTTTTATTCTCAAAAGCAAGCGAAAAAAATAGTTGAAACAAAAAATTTACTGTAACTCTGTAAGCACTAATCTGAGTCAGAGTCGAAATTTTTAATTTGACCTGGAGTCGGAGTCTGAGTCGGAGTCGAAAATTTTTGTTTATGAGTCGGAGTCGGAGTCGAAAATTTTTATTTAAGTGAGTCGGAGTCGAGCCGAGCCGAAAATTTTTGCTTTATGAGTCGGAGTCGAGTCGGTTCCAAAATCCAAATTTGAATTTAAGGAGTCGGAGTCGGAGTCGGAGTCGAAAAATTTATTTTACGACTCCGCAGCCCTGATATATATATATATATATATATATATATATATATATATATATATATATATATATATATATATATATACACAAATTATATATATATATATATATATATATATATATATATATATATATATATATATATATATATATATATATATATATATATATATATATATATATATATATATATATATATATATATATATATATATATATATATATATATATATATATATATATATATATAATTATTTTTAGTGCAGTAAGTATAACGCGTTAAAACGTTAATCCGTTAATTAACTCTCGTTAATTTTTTTCTTTTAACTTTTAAATCCTCTTTGGTTAATTTCGAAAAGTAACGGACTATTAACGAGTTACATTTGTGAATTAACGTTAACGAGTTAAAATTTTCCCCTACATCCGTTAACCGTTATCTTAATTTACGAGTTTATAAAATATTTTCTTATCAGATTTTAAATTGTATTAGATTCGATTTCGATAAGATACTTTTTTTCCAAAATTTCCTAAACACTCCTCTCAATGGCTCAAAATGTGTTTATTCTTACACGGTTATTATCCCGTTTAGTAATGTTTAACATGTTTTTCTTATGCTGTATTCTCATTTCTTATTGGTTAGCTGAAGAAAAAAAAGATAGTGACTGTTGCCCGTTCAATGAGTTATTAACTTCTTTCGTTCGTTACTTGAACTTGCTTCTTTTGTGACTAGAAAAATATAAGAAGTAGGCCTAATAAGCGTTGTAATTTATAAAAATATACATATTTGTATTAAAACTGTAAGTTGGTATATCCTATTATTTTTACAATAATATACTATTAAGTATTAATTAAGGTATTTAGGTCAGTCTCCAGATTAGCTGACACCTGTATCTCAAAAACTTCGATAGCTACATAAAAACTGAATGCATTTTTGAAATCGGCGAACATTTTAATGAAGGAAACAAAAAAAAATATTTTAATAATTATTAATTACATCCTTAAATAAAATTAGTTAAAATAACATCTGACACCTGGCAGGAAAATATTAGGCTTGTTATCCATCAAAATATCGTTTTTTTTCTTTATATCATTTCGATATTTAAGGTTAACTTAAAAATCATATTTCGATTTTTCTTTATAATTAACTAAAATTATCGTTTTTCTATTAAAAATATCTTCACCAGAACTCTACAGTCGGAGGTACGGGAGCGGAGCTCCCCTCCCCTCGTAGATCACCCTTGTGTGCCATGCATTTACGTTAATAAATTTAAAAAAATAATTTTTTTCATTGCATCTCATGCAAGCCGTATTTTTCAAGATATCTCCTCCGAGCCTAAAATTGGGGGTTTATGTCTCAGAAATTTGGGGGAACGCGATTGTCGTACATCAAAACATATTTATTATTTTTTTTTTTTTTTTATCTCTCTATTTATTTTTATTTACTTTCCTTCATTAAAATGTTCGCTGATTTCAAAATGTATTCGTAAGCTATTGTAGTTTTAAAGTTACAGGTGTCAGCTAATCTTTGGCAAGTGGCAAAAGTATCTGCTAGGTCAAAGCCTAAATTATTTAAGTCTGATAGGCTTTATTAATATCATTATTAATATTGTTAGGGATATTATTATTATTATTATTATTATTATTATTATTATTATTATTATTATTATTATTATTATTATTATTATTATTATTATTATTATTATTATTATTATTATTTTTTACAATCTTTATGAATATTAAAATAATATGAATATCTGCAATCATAATAAAAGAAAATTAACAATTATTATTACTATTCCTACATATTTTGAAGACGGTTAACGTTAACGATTAACGTTAACTTCCGTTACATTCTTTACCGATAAACGCTTTAATGATTAACGCCGTTAATTTTTTTGTTAACGATTAAGGATTAACGGCGTTAACTTTCTCATTAACGGTGCCCACCTTTGTATATATATATATATATATATATATATATATATATATATATATATATATATATATATATATATATATATATATATATATATATATATATATAGATATATAGAAATAGTTATATATATATATATATATATATATATATATATTTATATATAAAGAACAGAAGAGATATATAGCTATGTAAACATGGAATATTTTACATATATATATATATATATATATATATATATATATATATATATATCCTTGATTCGCGACGAGTACCTCACCAGGCTGGGTATAAGTGCTGGCTCTTCTTCGACTTGCGTCATATTCCTCAACTACTTTTCTGTTTCCGGTGATGTATCGCACCTTACCTCCAGTCTTGGGGAGAGAAGGTGGGTGATATATATATATATATATATATATATATATATATATATATATATATATATATATATATATATATATATATATATATATATATATATATATATATATATATATATATATATATATATATATATATATATATATATATATATATATATATATATATAACTAGAGTTTGTGAGTCGTAAATATGTTTCGACTGACTCCGACTCGACCTGACTCCAATTTAAACAAAATTTTCGACCTGACCCACTCAAACAAAAATTTTGTGACCTGACTCTGACTCCGACCAGCAGTCAAATTCAAAATTTCGACTCTGACTCAGCTTAATCAAATATTCATAAATAAAACAATTTTTTTTTTTAAACTATTTTTTTCGCTTGCTTTTGAGAATAAAAATATACCACTTTTCCAATGAATCTAATCTCCAAATGCTATACAGGGTAAAATACCGTAAAGACTAGAGGTGTAGCAGATATCCGCATCCGCATAATTTTTCTCTACCCGCATCCGCATTTGCATTCGCATCCGCATGAATTTTTTTGCGGATATCGGATAGTATTCATTTATGAATTATGAGACTAAATGTTTCTCAACTTTCTGTAACGCAAGATGTTCAGACTCGTTGGAATAGTAGTTGGTACATGCTTGAGAGGATGGGAGAAATAAATGAAGCTGTCTCCCCTTATGCTTCGAACAAACACAAAGGTGAAAGGCTTGACAGGTGATGATAATACGATTTTAGGTAATTGTATTACTCTTCTTAAACCGTTTGAAGAGGTAACTAAGACTATTATCTCAGAAAATTCTTGTTTGCCAGACGAGATTCCTCTAGATGCAACGATGAAAGCTGTGCTAAATGCTGCTATTAAAAGTAAGGGACTTTCAAAGGTGACAGAAACACTAATGCTGGAGATAGATAATAGATTTCAAAATCTGCAAAACGATTACGCATCTGCAATAGTAACTTTTCTGAATCCTAGATACAAAACCAAATTTCTTGAACCACGTGTTTCACAAAGGGTTAAAATTTATTTAGTATGCCTATGTGATGAAATGCTGCTAAAGCCAGAAATTTCACCAGCCAATAAAAAAGAAAAGATTGCAGAAACAGACACACATTTAATATCTGTTAGCGAAACCATTGCAGAATCCATGAACGTTCTTTTGGCTTCTAGCAGCGATGAAGAGTCTTGTTCAGAGGTGCGAAGATTATCAAAAGCGAAAACTCTTGGAATCGGATAAAGATCCATTGGTTTGATGGCGTGATAATTGTAAAAGTTTTTCACATCTTGCAGAACTCGCCAGGGAATACTTAGCATGCCCTTCAATAAGTGTAGCTGGCGAGCATCTTTTCAGCGATGCAGATCTCATTTACGAAGAAAAGAGAAGCAAATTCTCCCTTTAAAGGGCTCAGAAGCTTTAGTTTTTTTAACATTATTTGAGAATTATTAATTTCAAGTATTATTCTACATATAACCTTTTTTTCAAATGGGTTGAGGCTGGGGAAAGAGATTGGTGGGGTGCAAAAGAGTTGGGTCCATATCTCGCAATCTGGTAACACAGGTATATATATATATATATATATATATATATATATATATATATATATATATATATATATATATCAAATCTCAGAGAGTATATATATATATATATATATATATATATATATATATATATATAAAAGGTAAGGTAGAGCAGGGTATATATATATATATATATATATATAACAACTCTGTGGGAAGTGCTTTCTGCCCTGTCAGTTGATCCAAATATCTTTTGGCCCGAAACTCTTAACCCTAAACTCTTAACCCTAGAGCATTTTAGAAAACCATTTCTTTTCGCAATTGTTTCCGATGCCAGTCCTCTGGTTAATACTCTCAGGTAGGGTTTTCGCCCTTTCAGTAGAACTAGCATCTTCTTTCATTAGGCTTCAAAACTCGTTCACCCAGAGGTCTCCAGAGGATCTTGCTTCTAGGCGCATAAGATTCTAACACTGGTCCAAGAGTAATACAAGCAAAAGGAAAGGACCAGGTTGCTAGCTCTGTCGCCCTATAACCATGCGAAGAAAATCTTCACTTGTCCTGACAGCTACGAAATTTCGATCTCTTTCTTTTATATATATATATATATATATATATATATATATATATATATATATATATATATATATATATATATATATATATATATATATATATATTTATTTATTTATTTATTTTTTTTTTACTTCTTTATTTATTTTTTTTTTTATATATTTAATTATCTATATATATATATATATATATATATATATATATATATATATATATATATATATATATATATATATATATATATATATATATATATATATATATTGAAGTTATGCACGAAAACGCAAAGCGTTTCACGCGATAAATGCGAAACGGCTAAACAACAATCGATCCGGAATCTATATATC
>JABUQX010117998.1:0-34184 GCA_015478945.1 Trachelipus rathkii
TGGAATTGATTGTTCTTGGTACTTTTGAGAGTTAATTAGTCAATATGATTCACAAAATTAGGATTTTTTGCTAACATGGATAACTTGTAGAAATTAACATTATGGAATATTTAAGCGTATTTTTAAACGAATCTATGGTACGCCTCGATCATGCAACATTCACTTAATTTACAATATTAAGTGAATGAGCTGAATGATAATTTTTCGATTTACTATCACTTGTTTCAATGTTTCTTGTGTAAAAAGGTTTTATTTTACTTTCTTTTAAATATACTTTCATTTGTTTTCATTTTCAAGAACATAAATATGGGAACCCTAACGGGAAAATAACTAGTTCGAGGATGACAAAATTTTTGTCAATGTGTCTGGTATTAGTTTGAATTCAGAATTACACTATTGTGCATTTTGCCCTCTAATCTTGGTGTTTGGTAAGAACAAATGTTTTCTCCGTAGCTATCTTCGCAATATTTATAAAATTAATCAAACTTATATTCTTAAAACAAATGAAGTTATCAACGTAAATCCATAAGAGAGAGTAAGTATACTGACAGATAGCTTACGCAAGATAGGGGTTAGTATGCTTTTTGTTTAATCGTCGCTTTTTTACTAGAAGCATGCAATTTTATAACTCGCAGTATATTTTTACTTTTCACTATGTTTGCTTATATTACGAATGTGGCAACTCCCCATCTTCACAGTGTTTACGCTTCGTGCTTTATAACTTCTATATATAATATTTTTTATTTTTAACAATATCAATATCCTTACATACGCAGTAAATCAGGCTTCGAAAAACATAAAAATAAAACACAGGTTAGTCAGACCTAACCACACACAAAACTATTTTTAGAGTTGTGTATATTTAGTATTGCTCTTTTTTAATAAATACCATCTTGTAACTATGTTTAGAGAATCTTGGAAGAGAGAGTCGTGATTACTAACTTCTATGCCTCTATTCATTCTAAGCTCTATCTATATCATGTTTTACTGAGAGACTATTGAGGACAAACTATAATTGTCTAAATTGCTCTTTAAACACATTAATAATATCCATATTACCGCTGCGGTTATAAAAAACATAATTAAATGTTTTTCCATCTTTGGATGCTTAATGAATAAATTCTTTATTATTTTTTTCGTTTAATGTTTCAATTTAAACGTTCAATTATTTATAATATTTGATATTATATTCATTTGATGTGTTAGGTTAATATAGCATACCTTAAGATAATTTTCCAGTACCTTTTCAAAACTCAGGTTAGTTATCTGTATTTTGAGTTTGCTCCTATTATTATACCTTAGTGTTTTATTTTATCTTCATTGTTACCTCATTGTTATTACTCAATATATTAGAACGTCCACACCTGCTTTGCATCGCACGCGCAGATGCATTCCATCACACTAAACCCGCACCATACTCAGCATCATTGTAGATCTAAATAATCATTAAATGAACGCACCCTAGACACGCTATTATCAATATTTACCACTTTATACCCTATCATCACGCAGTGGCATACATCTCACACAAGCACAGCAACAATTCCACACCCTAACACCGTTGTCATTAAATTGTTTGCCGCCCAACAAAACACCGCTCCAATATATATATTTTCATAACACCTTAACTAACTTATAACATATACACATTTACTACATATGACTACATAATATATATATATCTATAATATATATATAATTATATACATATATATATATATATAAATATATATATATATTTATATATATATATATATATATATATATTATATATATATATATTATATATAAATTTATATATATATATAATATATATATATATATATATATATATATATATATATATATATATATATATATATATATATTATAATATATATATATATATATATATATATATATATATTAATAAATATATATATATATATATAATATATATATATATATATATATATAATTATATTATACATATATTTATTATAATTCATTATTTAACCTATACATAATAGATACACTCAATTATTACACTTACACACAAACTATATAATACACACTCCAACCATACAGATTTACAATATATACACACTCAAGGCACACAGATTTACTTACAGCTCACAATAGCAGATTTACTTAGCAACTGTACTCACTACACAACAGATTACTTATCAATACTTCATAACGGGTTTTTACATTACATACTTCACACAAATAGATCATTTACTATATACACACACAGATTTTACTGTATTAACATATATAACACACTAGATTTATTAAATAAATTTTATAACGTATTATATCACAATATTTACTTAATCACTTACACACATATATATATATATATATATATATATATATATATAAATATATATATATATATATATATAACAGATTTTACTTATACTCAACACATCACACATATATATATATATATACCAAACCCTAATATATATACTTTATATATAATATAACACACACACGCACACTATATATATATATTAATAATAATATTAATAAGTATAATATATTTAAAATAAACCATTATATTTATATGTTATTAAAATTAAACTAATCGTTAACATTTATATTACTCATCTCAAAATTAACTCCAAATTATTTATTTAAACGTTTCTTAAAACTTCTATAATAATCAATTCGAATTAATTATTGTGAATATAAGGTTAGACTTGTCGTAATGCTCAAGTTGAAGATATAAACATTTGTTTATAACTCGGAAATCATAATCTTTTTCTCTCCTTCATTGATTCAAAATTATTTGTAGATGACCGTAAATGACAAGATTGATATGAAAGATTGCTCAGCTTTTACTTATTAAATCTCTCTTCTGTCATTGATAGCGTGTCTATTATAATAATAATACACTTATTCTAGAAGTAGCGGGTTTACACGAAGTCATAGATGGAAGTAATGTACGAGTAAGAGAGTCCATAGCTGCAACAATAGAGGTAGAAGGCATTCTCCAATATCGAACGAAGGTAATCACTTACCTCACACACCTAAATGACTATCATGGCCACGTTTTTTGAGTATCTATTGACTTATATACTGCTTTACATCATTCATTTAGGCATTAGTATATATATAAGTATATTAATTATATATATATAAATAATAAAAAACTATAATAATAATTACTTTACTTATATTATTACTCTAATTTTATAATAACATTGTAGTTTATAATTTTTAATATATTAAAAATCTTTCTCATAAGTTCTTATTTAATAAAATAACAATTAATAATATACTTCCTACTGTTGTATAATTATTTATTAGTACAATTATAGTTTTTATTAAATATAATATCAATAGTTGAATTAAAATAATATTATCATATAACGGAACATTCTTTAATATTAGAAATTTATTTAATTTATTATTATTTCTCTGTATTGTTTTTATATCATATTATAATTATCTAACTTGTACATTGTACATAATTACCAAGAAAAAATATACACAAACAACCCGCTATACTCCTTAAATGAATAACATAATAGCATTATATATAATATGTGCTTGAATATAAATTCTGAATGTAAAATTAGAAGGACCATAATATTTAAGTGATGTATATATAATCCTTTATTGTATTTTTATGATAGACTATAACATAATTACTCGAGCGTAGCACATTAATTATATTATCATAATAACTGACCTTTCTGTAAAATGTGGTGCAATAACCTAAATAATAGGCCTAAATTTAGGCCTAATAATATTTAAGTGCACTCTAAAATTTAGGAAATATTTAACGTCACTTATATTATATGTTAATACCCAATAACTTGTATGTTATATTAATACTAAGGTCAAAAGGTAATTATCAGTAGAGACAAGATCATTGTTATATTATTATTATTTTTAATATAAATATTTTATTATCATATACTTAGAAATGCTGGATCGTAGTTAAGATCTCATTTATAAGACAGGTTAAATAGACGGTTTTAAGTTTTATGCCTTATGTTGTTGCCGAGTGATGATAGTATAATTACTTATATTACTCACAAGGGCAATTTTACATTAATGTTGTTGGTTAATATTGTTATTGCACTCATTAAATTAAATTTAATTAAATTCTTTATTGACCAATAATTCATACTTACAAGTGAGGTAGTTTAAAATAATAATACTACTACTTCTACTATTACTGTTAGTAGTAGTAGTAGTAGTAGTAGTAGTAATACTACTACTATTTTTAATTTTTATCAATGGGATAGCTAATTTTGCGGTAACTTAATATATGATAAACTATGTCTTGCGTTACTGCTGCTGCTTCCCCACTGGAACATATTTCAATAATTTTTTTAGTATCTTACGATACTGTTAAATCTCGTCCAATTTTTGTGGTCCTCTCTGAAATTACAATGTACTGGTGTTGTGAAACATCTTAATAGTTTGCAGATCTTTGTTCAGACTGTTCCAAAGATCCGTATCTTAGCGAAATAAGTATGGATGTATATACCTATTATCATATATGGAGTGTGGCATTTTTTATAGAGGTATAGATTAACATCTATTTTATGGATTCACCTGTCTACTCAATTCAGTATGTATAATAATATTATATAGATTATTTTATATGTACTTGTATCAAATAGTGTTAATATTTCACGTAAATACCTTATAATAACACGGTATGTTTCATAAGTCATGCAGTTAGTATATTAATTTTATAAAGTCTCACTGGTATATATTATACAGTGTTTTTATACAAACCTAAAGGAGTATAAGATATTTACTGAATGGTTATTAGTACCCGAATGCTAACAAATATCTGTAATAATAGAAGAGGTTATAGATATCATTACATTACTTATTTACGAATGTATTAAATATTTTGGGAAGATATATTGATATTTATATTTAAATACCATATTTATAACTTTGAGTAATATATAATCTCAATAAGAGAGAAAATTACTGGTATTTTAGGTTATAAATGAGGGTATAAGTTTATTATGTCTCAATGATAACGCTATTAGTATGTATTTAAACTAATATAGTATATTAAAATATATAGTAATTCATTAATATATATATATATTAATTATATTAGATATAAATCAAAACTTTTTTCATAAACTTATATATCAATAGAATAAGATTAAAACAGTAACGGACATATACCTATGAAAAGTAGAGAGGGAATGGGATAACTTCTATACTTAACTCCAAGTAGTCAGTACGTTAGGTGTTTATAAACTATTAAAGGCATATAAAAACTTGTTTTATATGCGCTTAAAGTAATAAGATCTTAAAGGCATACCACAAAGAGGAACATGGCCAGCGTGCCATCCGGAGTATTTGTTCTATTTCATATTCGCCAAGCAATAATGAGACAACTTTAGAGATAAATTAATAACAAAACTGCTCATTTTCTACAACATAGTATCACGGCCCTTTCAAAAACTAAATTGCTTATTATTGGAAATTAAATTTTAGAATTACTTTTACCAACCTTTTGTAATTAAAATTAAAAATGTTCAATTAAGAATAAAGGGGGTGATTGGCATTATCTGAAAAATAATAATTGACAAAACTAATAAATAATGATTAGTAATAAAAAAAAAAATAATAACGGCGTTAATCATTAAATAAGAAAATATATATTCGGACTCATAGACGTGATAGTAATATTACGACCGACGGGTTACATATATATAGCTGTACGGTTTATACCGTCAACAATAGAGGGTTCGCTTGGACTATGCGAGTAGTCGTCATCTTATGACGTATTTTGCTTCAAGGATTACCTAATAAATCTGTTCGAATTAATTATTAATTCATATATATTCTTCTATAGTGAATAATTATAATTAATTATATGATCCTTCAATGTAAGTATTTATTTAAATATTATAATTATACAAATTTAGATTAATAAATATAATAATAACTACTTTTAAAACAAATTACCTAGAATAGTCAATTTTATACCTTTATGATTAAAAAATTGTCATTCATGTTTTATAAATGAGTGATAGGCAACAATAAGATATAAAATTAATAACACATCCTTGACTATCTCAATATAAATAACTAAAGTTTAATAAAGAACTAAACAGTTCTAATTTACAAAAAGATATACGATAAATTAATTACTGCTAGAACCAATTCTACTATAATAACAGAGGTATATAATGAGAGTGATTAAGGAATTACTCGGACGCCATATCTACAGTAAGTAGAAACATTATTTCCTTATCTTTATACATATGATCTAAATGGAGATTTTTAAACCTATATATAATATAGTATATACCAGCATGTTTCAGTTTATTGAAAATAATATATATTATATCTAAAATAATAAATAATAATCAACTGTAATATTTCATGTCTTAGGATAAATTACCTTTATGATACTGGTATTAGGACTTTAAAATCAAGCTATAGGGATAACAAAAAAGGCTTTAATTCCATAAATTTAGGCCTAATTTAGAGCTAACGAGATAAGTTAATTTATTGTCAATATTTTATATCCAATACATAATATTTACAGAATAAAGGTCATGATTTTGCAATACTATTTAGACCTGGAATTTAAGGATCTCATATATAAATCGCTACCTATATACTCCACGGAATAACCAAATACGGATTTACCTTAACTTAGGCCTAAGTATTATTATATTATTATTATACAACACCTAATTTATATTACAAGAGAGAGGTCAGTTATTTCGATAATCTATGTATATATGAGAGTGCGGGTTTGTTATGTAGTATTTTCTCGTGATTGAGTAATTATGATTCAAATGTACTATAATATTAAGATATATAAATAAATAAATATATACTATTAATAATATAAATTAAATAAATTAAATAAATAATAATACTTTAATTATAATAAATAAAACCCTATTGGAAAATTAGAAACTTGATGAATGGCAACCATAGATAGGATGTATTAATAAATTTCACCTTTGAAAATATTTTTAGTTAACCACCTTCCTCGACGCCCGCAATAATAAAAAACAAAATTTACCTTTTAATAATTTTTTTGTATTATATTTAATCTTATCGCTCGTTTATAGTTTTAAAATAAGAACTTTAGAAGAGTTATAGTGGAGTTAAATAAAAAAATTGGCAACTCGATACGAAAATATGAATTTCCATAAAAAATTAAAATTGCACGCAACTCTAGATGAGACGATTGAAATACAATTATATATATTTAAATATCTCTTTATTATATCATAATTTCTTAATACTCTTTGACCAAATAGGGGCCTCAGAGGAAATAACCTGTAATGTTCCAATTGAGAGTCAGCAAATGTTCAAAATGCGGAACTATTTGGATATATAATGAAGGAGTGTTACACAGATCGGTTAGAGCATGTAAGGAACTTGTAGGTGGAAAGGGGGGATCTAGTCTAGGAGGCGAGCCTTGTAACTAGGAAGTTTGAATGTATAGCTGAATTTAGAGACACACTGATAATTATGAGGCTGTTGGGCGTAAAAGAGGTAGCTATTTAATAGATAAGTGATCCTATTCAATTGGTAGTTGAGTATTATATTTAAAATAAAAATTACAAAAAATAATATAAATAATCATATTAATTAGTATAAAAGTTATTTAGCAACAGCTTTTAAGTTATATATAAAATCTTATTAAATTAATAAACAAATAAGTAAATTTATAAAAATTAGAATATAAAATTCTTATATATTCTTTAATATTATGTTATTCAATTTATATGCATGCTTGCTTAAATTATCATGATATTTATCATTTATAATATATAGTATAAAGTTTATTTATATATAAAGATAACTTTTGAAAATATAAAATTTTGAGTTATTTTTGAATGAGTAATTTAAACGTACGTGTCATTTATTTTACCTATTATATATAACAAATATATATAATAGTTTATATATATATATATTTAATATATAAATATTATATACGTTTATTTTAATTATAGTATGTAAGTTGCAGTGTGTCGATTAGTATTGATATGGGTGTGTGTGTGTGTGGTGTATAGGTGTGTTTGTGTGTTAGTTATGTAGTGTAGTTTATTAAATATATATTATTATAGGTAGATATACGGTAATTATATATAATAAATATATATATATATATATAGTTAAATCATATGTGTGTATTAGTTAAAGTAATTCATTAAGTTGTGTGTAAAAGAAAATCTTATGTGTAGAGTGATGGTATAGTAAATCTGTGTGCGTGTAAGTAATAATATTCTGTGATGTGAGTGTAATAAATCTGTAGATGTAGTTATGTAAGTAAATCTGAAAAGTTGAGTATAAGTATAATTTGTGAGTGCGAGTGGTGTGTGATGTTGTGTAAGTGTTATAAATGTAAAGTGTCTATGGGTAAAATGTATTATTAGTACTAATAAATAATAGGTGAATAGTGTGTTATAAATATATAAGTGTCATAGTGAATGATGTGTGTATAAGTGTTATGTGCGCATGTGTATGTTAGTGTATGTGTGGTAGACTCGCAGTGTGTCATATAGTGTAAAATGTAATAATATGTCCTAATGGGTAATAATATATAATATATATTATATATATATATATATATATATATAAATTATATTAGGGTGATACACGGTTCAACGGTCAGAAAGAGATCGGAGAAAGTCGATGAAAGTATGAGAGTAGATAATGCAAAAGATTCTAGCTCCACTCATTCAAGAGAAGAGCGCAGAAGTCGAACCGACCATCCCAGAAATGACACGGCATACTCCATACAAGAGGGCGAATGACACCGCTACAGAGCAAGCAACTGGGTGGGTGTAAAAATTTTAAAATACGCTTCAGAGAGTCGCCAAATGTATCATGCTGTCAAATAAAGTGAAATCCATTTGTGTTGTAAATGTAGGTAGTCCAGTAGAGAGCTTCGTGAACACTCTGTCTCATAATGATGGATTCTCAACTATAGAAAAGGAAACACACCAAAGCCAATTAAATAAAGAGGAGGGCATTTAGGTGTGGGATGAACTTAATGTTAATGTCATGAATAAAGATAGAAAGAATAACAATGTAGCTTTATTGGATAATAGGACATTAAAATAAAAACAGAGGCTTTATGAGAGGAAAAATAATAAAAGTAACAGAGATTATGTTTTACAACCACATAAAGGACTTATCACATAAGTGATCTTACAAATTCAGACATAAAATAAGCGATGTAATATGATTACTTAATCAATCTTGAGGATAGGTATATAAAGACAGTTAAAACAATGGGTGTGAGTCTAAATAGCATATAATCGATAGATTGAAATGTTTAATGAGAGAGATGTCTATTTATCGAGTTAAAGAGTGAGAAAATGATAAGGATAAACAGGACCAAAGAGCTAAATGAGACGTAGACCAAGCAATTGATGAGATTCTAATAAAAGCAACTATTTAATGCCTTGGAATGTTAGACCACATCACAACCCTTCATATTTGATTTACATCGAGAGATTTACTCGCATAAGGCGTATAGGCGGAGCGATGTATAAATGTAATCAAATATATAGAGTAGTATAAATATTAGCAAAGTATATATAGATCAAAACAGCCATGTGATAGAGTTTATTGAAACCATACAAGTAGACAATCACTAGCTTAGTTGAAATATGTCACAAGAATGGCATGTATGGGTTTACAGAACCTTATACATTCAATTCTGTTGTAGACTTAATAGAATTCTGTAGGCAGCAAAGTCTTAGTCAATTTAATAACTAGGACAGATCAGCTCAGGAGTTAACAGTAGGTTATTCCACTGTTTTGAAAGCACATAAATAACAGTAATCTGAGATTGAAGTTAATATAAGACAGTAATAACAAAACATTATATGCATAGTAATTTATTCATAAGCCTATTATATAATTATTCTATTTAATTAGATATTAAATGGTTTAACAAAGTCACTAATAATAATCATTCAATGGTTGCCTAATATGTTCAAAACTGAAATATACAACAAGACCAACACTATATTACCACCTCTATGAGCTATAAGTAAATATGCACGATCAACACCTGGCTAATATTCTTCGATAAGTAATCGTCCTTTTTACTTCCTTTAAGATGTAATTCTCATTCAACTGTCTAATTGTGTAAAATGTTAATTTAGTAAGTTTTCTTGGTAATATGTATACATAAAAAATTCGAATATCCTAAGAATGGTCTCAGAAAATAATATGATTATATATTCATAGTTCAAGGAACAATACTATTAACTGCGAGGTAATTTTTTGTTACTATACGTAAAACTCAGTGTGCCTCTCATTATCCACTCATTCCTCTAATGTATAATGTTCACCCATTCTAATATAATAACAATATTGAAATAAAAAAAAAAAAAAAAAAAAAAAAAAAAAAAAAAAAAAAAAACAAGATGCTTTTTATCTATTTCCTAGAAATGTAGCTTTGATTTCTTTAGAAAAGATTCTAATCAATATTTTTTTCATGTACACACTTGTACATATTAGATGACTTCGAGTCCACAGTAGAAGATCTTATTCTCCTCTCGTATATATGGAAGAAAGGAAAATTGAGTGCAATACAATTTTATCACATTATTATGTCAATTTATCATACTCATAAACAAGAAGTTCGAGAATCGACCTTTTGAACTAAAATAATTGATAGATAATCATATTAAGATCGTCTATAGATGAGTACTTTATAATCACCGCTATAATCGCATCCTTACTGGATATCATACGTTCTCACTATGTAAACTATATATATAAACTATAATCATTTTATTATATTTATTAAAGTATAAATGTAAATATATGTATATGTATTATATATATAATATATAATTAATTATAATATATATTAATATATATATATTATTAATAATATATTATAATTATATATTATATATTATTATAAATTAATAAATTATATATATATATATGTGGTGTATTGTATATTATAATTAAACAGTGTATATAAATATATTAATAATATATATATGATGTGTGTTGTGTGTTGTGTGGTGTTTATTAGTAGGTGGTAGATCACGTCACAATTGTCTGATATGAGTCATTACTGAGTCATGGTTTTTATTATTAAATGATTAATATCTAATAGGGTGGAGTAGTATGTGTCTTAGGTATGTTGTAGTTTGTGTAGTATGATGGTAGTGAGCATAGGTTGATGAGCGTAAGTGCCTATACGGGATAGGTATGTATGAGTGTATTGATATTAAAAAAGCCTATCGTTATTGATGTGTGTGTAATAAATATAAGCCTAAGGTATGATTGTAGGATTATGGATATGAGCTAGTGGAGATATGGTATTGTATGATAAAGACGTAGATATGGGTCATATAGATAGATAATAGATAGATATGAGTATGATAGTAGGAGCGTGAAGTTAGATTAGGATTGAGGTGAGATTAAGGGTGTAGTTAGTGAATAGATACTCAAGACTATGGGAAGGGTTCTGAGGTATAGAGTTGATGAGATAGGTATGGTGAGTAAGGAGGATGTGTGTACTTTAAACTTGGCAACTTTATTTCTTGCTTTATTGTCGGTTGTAAAACAATAGTGGTCAGTAAGTGTCATGAGATGGGATGTTGATGGATAGTCGAATAGAAATGATTAGATGGATAAGATATCGTAGGTAGGATGTGAGATGTATGATTAGAATGAGTGTGTAGTGATGATGGTAATTAGAGAATTAAGCGATCAGTAAGAGCGGAGTGTAGGTATATGATGTAGCTCTGTTGTCATAGTATATAAATTTAGTAATAGTACTTATTTATAAGACTAATTTAGAAGGTTTTATTTCAATACTAGCAAAATATTATGTTATAATAATTTTTTAGTTGTAGAAGAGTGTGTAGGTATGTAGTATTAGCGAATTTATTACTCTATCTCTTTCTAAGTTATTTGATAAATATTATATAATATATATATATAGATAATATATATATATATTATATATTAATTCATATATATATTATATATATATTAATATATATATTAATATTATATATATTAAATATATATATTATATATATATAATTAATTATATAATATTTATATATATATCTTTTTAAAACTAAAGATACAAAAAAAATCTTTTGCACATATCAATTCACAACTTCCATAATATGTACGAAAATGTCAAAAAATCGAGATGCGCATCCATTTTAAACTTCATGAATCTTATTAAAACTTTATTGGTCGACGTCTAGGTATATTAAGTATCTTTTATATTAAGAATAAAATTGTTCAGTACTGTAATGTATATATAATATATATTAATATATATAAATGGGCATTATAATAATCAGTATACGGTAAGCCCAATCTGTTAAGTATCAGTTACACTTCCATAAGAGCTCCGGGTGAGTTCCAGTTCTGTCAAGTGACATGGAGAAGTCACTTTTTTTTTAAAAAAATAACCGCAATTTAATGTTATTCCCTGCGGGGAAGATTCGCATCAGAAGATAGAAGATGTTATGCGCAATATTTTATTGTACATATAATACTGTACATATTTCTTTACTTGTATGCATATATATACATGGCTAAGTAGTAGTATATATATAAATATGAACATGTGGTGAACCATTTCACTTATAAAGATAAGGTACAAATATGAGGGTTATCAGGAGTACTGTGAAACCTTTCTCATGAAGGCATAGAATGACAGTCCCATTAATTATATATATATATATATATAATTAAATATATTAATATATATATATATTATAATATATATTATATATATATATATATATATATATATTCATATATATTATATATAATATATATATTAATATAAATATTATATAATAACATATATTAATATTATATATTATTATATATATATATATTTATATTAATATATATATAATATATTAATATATATTATATCTATATATATATTAATATATATATATAATATATTATATATATATTATATAAATATATATATATATTATATATATATATATTAATATATAGTAATAATAAAGCATAATTTATATATTAGAAAATAAGTAATAATTAATATGAGATAAACTAATAGTGAGTATAAGGGATTATGGAAGACCTCCCTTGGAGAAGCACAGTAAAGTTAATAAAAATGAAGTCAACGGTAGAGTATTGATTAAATCAGGAGTGTATTATATGAGAATTACAGAGTCGTTACAGGTCATTGACGGAATGAGATCATGGGATGATGAGGTGTGTGTTTATATGTTTGTGTTGATTATGTACGTCCAAGTGTCTATGTGATTGACATTATCCTGATATAGGTATTATAAATACATTCAATGATCCACGTGAAATAAACTGAAATATTTTCGGATTAAAAAGGACATGAAAGTTAGAATAAGATGTAACTTAGATACTACATAAACGCATGTGAATTTTACTTCTTGATAATAAAATAAGACATGATTGCTCCGCTGACCGTTAGGTGTCAGAGTGTTGGAGAAGAATGCTACGGCGCAGCGAGATTCGATGCAGGCCTTAAGTTGGCTGACTCGTGAGCGCACCTTGCGGATATACGTCAGTACTGAAGACGCATAGGTAAACTGCTGGTAGACTATTGGAAACATTATTTAAGAAAATAGACGCGGCCTCAGAGCAATCTACACAATGAGATGACTGCGACGTGGTGAGAATTAAACGTCGACAATGGGCGAAGCAACAGAATAGAAATGTTATACTGTCGATATGCTCAAATGGTTCCACAGATGAGTTAGAACTGATACTCCGAATAATTGAATTTAAATAGAATACGTATGATTAACTAAATGATAGAGGTATTTATAAAAACAAAATGGCGAAACGCCTCACATAGAAAAAAACAACAAGGTTGTTGCCTTAATAAAGGTTCAGGAAAGAACATGAATCTAAATAAAATAATAAAATGGTAAGTGATTATATTATGCAGTTTAACCTTAATAAATATTATAACTAATACGAACTGTAATCTGAAAAATAAAAGAGGGGCTCACCATACACCTATCTTATTGGGATTTGTCACTACTCCTATACTTAGAGTATGTGAATACCCTATATCTTTAATTATTATAATTATATATAATAATATCTAAACTTCACTCTATTATATTGAGATATAGTAATTATTATTATGTTGAATTTATATATTCTATGATGGGTATTATTGACATAACGAATTTATTACCACTATTTAATTATTATTATTAATATATATTATAACATAACTTTTATTTATTGATTCATTATTATTATTTATTAATTCATTTAGTATTAAGTTATTATTATATTTATTTAAATATATTAATAAAATAATTAATTCAATTCACTTTAGATTATTATTAGATTATTAGATTATTGTGACTTAAATTATCCTGATGTCATCATCAATTATTATTATTATGTTAGTGTGCATATATTTGAATTCATATACTTATTATTATTGACTGTAGTCACCTAATTACTATACTATTATTAGAGCATTATATCTCATTTATTTATTAGTCTTATTCAAGATAATATTTATTTATTAAAAAAATTATCAGCACTTTTTCCTGTCTTAATAAATACTAGTGAGTCCTATTATTTTAACACTTAAAAGACCTTATTAAATAAATATATCATAAAATCAAGACATATTAGTTCTAAATAATACTACTAAAAGCTAAGTATAATATATTTATATTAAACAGATATACCAAACAAACTATAACATGTTCTAACTAACTAATCGACTACTTAACACGTCTGATTTATGAACTTTATTCATATAATATGTACACATTTAGATGTAATAATAGATGGATATTAATGTTTAGTATTAGTAAAATTTTATGAACATCTTACTTATGTTATTTATTATTTATTTTATTAATTATATTTTTATCATTCTATATTTATAAATATATATACTGAGATATGGAGAAACTGATTAATTACTATTATATTACGTATATTATATTATATATATATATATAGTTCGAATTATCCTATAATAAAGCTGGGAGCGCAAAAACAAGTCCAAGTAATAAATGCTTTTTGATTGAGTCTCTTAGTTTATTGACTAACTAATAGACGCGATTCCCAATGCGCCTATGGCCGCGAAACAACTAACAGAAGGAGGACAGCTCACTATAAATAGCCCTAATTAGTCACGCCTATATAATATATTATTTTGTTACAATCAAATATATCAGCGATACCTATATTTCGCTATATTATAATGCGCCTTATGCGCCTTAATATAGCTGAACTTATTATATCGTGGCCGGTATGTATCTAGTTTTGTGTCTAAAATTATTATTTGCAAAGTAAACTTTATATTACTAATAATATAATATATAATAGCACTACTAACTCTACGTAAAGAAAAACACAGTTTATTAATTTTTGTAAATTAATAAAATACCTCCAGTAACTAAATATCTATACAACGAAAGTTTAGAACCAATTTTTCTCAGAGCCATAAAAGTTGCTCAACTGTAATTATCTATTATATTGGATAACAAACTTTATCTTACAATCAGCACATAATACTAATATCACAACTCATTCCGTACATTTATACCAGTATAATTTATTTAAGTATTAGTTTTGTTGTATGGATTCATTTATATAGTAGATTTTTATTGAGATATGACTATAGATGATAATTTCACTCACTACCACAAAATTTAGGGTAATTTATTTTATTTTTATTGCGATATATGAGTTATAGTAAGGTGTAGAGTTTACGAGATTGAAATTGTATTTCAAGCGATTTTAGCGGATATAATTGATAACGCTTTTAATACTTTCGAATGAGTGTAGAAATATTTTCGCTTGACTCATTAGTTATTTTCCTTACCGTTAACGGGTTCAATAAAATTTGTCTTATAATAAGTAGCTGGGTTCTTAGCGATCTGTGGATTTCTTCAGAAATGATTTTCGCAACGAACATGTCTTTGCAGCATTCTTGCATCTCTTAAGTTCTCACTACCTTTTTTAAAAGAGCCGTGTTAGCAATATATTAATATTGCGTTGCTTTATCTCGCGTGTAATAAGCGCCTCGTGTATCATTTGTGTAGAGGCAGAGCGGCTAATATAGGTACAGAGGCTATAGGAATTGTCATTATAGTCGCCTCTCTTATTAAGTTCCGGACTTTTTGATGAAATTTAAAACAATGCATTAGATTATGTTGCGATGCCTAAGGATGTTTTGTCCGTGCTCTTTTCCGCTTTACTCTGGTTGATATCCAGTTTAAATCGCTTAATTCGGTTAATTTCAGAACCAAAACGCAGCGATAGACACGCAAAATGCTGCTCCTTGCGCAACACACCGCCACCCCAGACACTCTCGTTCGTATTTAAGATACTATATATATATAACTTTATAATTACTGGTATTAATAATTTAGATATATGGATGTCAGACTATACTTCTAAGTATACATGCTATTTAGTATTAATCAAGCTTAAATAATATTTCATTTTTATTAAGTTTCCACCATTTAATGCTTTATTTTATATCTTTTAAAAGTTTACTTATTTATTTTATATATTATAATTAGTCAATTATTCGAGTAAGTGGTTACAACGACATTACCTGACAACCCAACTACATTCATAAAGTGAAAAATTTGCTAAGCAAAGAAAGCAATCAGGTTCATATTAATACATCTCAATCAAACCATGAATTTCTTTTTGATTCAATGAAACACCAACTGAAGATGAACAATTTTTATCTGACTATCAAAGTAAAGATATAAAAATAAATTTCTTTTTGCGATAAAATTACATACAACTG
Organism: Trachelipus rathkii; assembly: GCA_015478945.1. Classification (NCBI taxonomy): domain Eukaryota; kingdom Metazoa; phylum Arthropoda; class Malacostraca; order Isopoda; family Trachelipodidae; genus Trachelipus; species Trachelipus rathkii. The sequence continues at coordinate 16,775 of JABUQX010117998.1, forward strand.
GCTGATGTAAAGAATGAAAAGAAAAAATTATCGTAATTACGGATATTAAACTACTCGTATAAGTCAAACGATTCTGGAAATATCTTAATAACTATGTTTACATTATATAATATAATTTACTTATGAGATAAATTTCTGTACTTACAGTACGTCGAAATGATTTTCCACCTTTACACTGAAATAATATTTTTGGATCATGAATATCCATCATTTTTAAAAAGTTAAAAAAATCAATCCCTTTTGATATAGTAAATATTCTTTTTCACAAATCATTAAGTAAAGGACATATTTACAAACATTTATTCTTTAGACAACGATGATAAAGTATAATAAGTGTAAATCAGCACCGTGACAGTGTTTCACACCAATTATGTTGTCAGATCTCATTAGACACAAATTATCTCTTCCAACCAACTTGATAAGGATAGACTTCTTACTTGCACTATTACTAGAATCTCTCTCAATAGATATCTCCATTAAAATAGCTTTTATAATTAGCTATTAATATTCTTTATAAATCATAATGCGCCTACCGATTATCAAATAATTAAACTATTGAAGTGTTTTGTGCACACAATGTAATTTTTAATATATTTGGAATTTACAATTCTTAAAAAATTATGCAACAAAGTATTTTAATTCTTGCTGCGGGTGGTCATGAAAAAATAATAATAAAATTAATATAGTTTTTATGTTTAAGTAATATTTATTGTTGATTTTAGAATTAGCTGATAATGATGTTATTAACAATATTGCATAATAGCTTATAAATGTAGTTAACAATTTATTAGTTTAATATGTTTGAAAACTCAGCAGAGTAGTAGAGGAAATTGAAAAGAAACTGATAAAAACTTACAGTTCGCCTAAATATTTTCTCAACCGCAAAATCTTTCCATTAATGCTCGTGCATTAAATATTGCAGTTGCGTAACCTATGGCACAGTTGTATCAGGGCAAGAAAACTTATTAGTTAAATTGGTGGAGTTGATACGGCTCTCCGCACATAATTTCTAAAGTGTATATCAGAAATTATCACCCATTCGATATAGCCGATAGTTCAACAAGCGGTCCAATCCTTGAAAGAATACTGCTGTATAAGTATTATCACATAATTATATGCTTCAATCGATCATAACACTGATGTAGGTTTTAGTTTTTATAGCTACTGATTCATTTATTATCTGTTCTCACATATGCGGGCTAAGCACCAGATATCCTTTATATTTATAGCCCGTCATAATAAGTCAATAATAAATAGTCTCATTATAGTCTAAAAAACTATTATCACTATAAATTATTATAATTAATGGAGTTAATAAAATATAGGCATATGATGTATTAAGTAGTCGTGTTCATTGTAAAATATGTAGTTCAATATATGACTCAATTATTGAGCAAACACAGAAAAAGTTAGCCTAATTGCTATTGAAAAAAAAGGTACATTATGATTGAAAGAGGAGAAACAGAGTGTAAAGAAAGAGACACAAGTTTCCACTATTACAGCTTGGTATAGAATTGGAAAATATGAAATGAAGAGCATAGATGAGAAAAGAAAAAGTAGGGAATCCAAATATGAAAGTGTTTAAATACCAAGATATAACATACTAATGACAAAATAATATGTCAAGTTAATCCTCCAATCGGTATTTTTGGCGTGGTCGCTTCGCGTATCAGTGTTATTAGAAGGGTTTCAATATAGCTCACATAAGACCAGTGGCTGACATATGTCTTTCCTAGTTCTTCATAAAGAACGACAGAAGCGCTCATTACATAAATGCACACACTTCTCCGCGAAGATAGGAACGTCTCCATTGATACTTGTGCATAGCTCCGACATATTGGTTATTAGAGAACAGGGGTTGACGTTGGCGAAGTATGATAAAGGACGAGATCGTCAGAGCAAATGAAATAAGGTAGAGTTTAAAAAGTATATCTCCCTTTATTAAATGCTTCATTGAGTAATTATGGCTAATTGCTCCTGGACTACTATTAATAATGTCCTACCAGCTGACCAAAGGAGGTCTCCAAATAAGCATAAACTCAGACCGAGGCAGTGACAACAGAGAAGCTGAGTAAAAATAATGGTCTGATAAATAAATAAACCACTCTCAGAACGCGAGCTAACCACATACTACCAGTGAATAACAGATGTATCACTATATATCTAATGTATCAAAAACTATTGCGCACACAAGATCAGAGGTTATATTTGCTATCACTCTAATAATTTGGCTATATACCTCAACCTGAACAACTATGATGCTAGAGAGCAAATACTAATATGTCACTAATGTTACACTTGGATAAATCCATCGCGCGGTCCGGGCATCTACTATAATTTAATGTATCAGACCGTAGCCTCCACGGATCTTGAGCTGAAGTCGATTATAGACTTAGAGTACTTACCCAGAGGTGTATAATTCTCTCGATAATATAACGGATGCTAACTATAAGTTTATAGACATATCCACAGATATACCGCTGACCGAGCTTTCAGGAAATTAAATGACATAGCTCTTGCACAGCCGATTAGTAGGATAATCGAACCAATTCTCAACTGTTTTCAGCTATAGCTAAATAAATTTAGTTATAACTCTGAAATCTGATTGATCTATTCGATATGGGTTTTTCTTGAATATAGGACATCGCATGTGACCTATGACGAATGAATCTTTTTGATTGTTGCTTAGCAAATGTCTCTATTGACATCTGGTGTCTTAAACAACCGTATGGTAAGATTAATAGACTCAAATAGTTTTATATGCTTGTATATCTTAAATGCTCCACAATAAGACGTCTAATTCAAACTTATAGTGACTCATTTCTTTTTTTCAAAGTTTTCACTAATTATATCTGGTAAACATGTTTACTTTAAAACTAAATTTTTTCACTAGTACACACTTATATTGTAAACTGTTTTAACTTTAGTACTATTCTATGTTTTTATTCCACTTTTTACAATTACTTCAATTAACCCAATTAATTCTGTAAATTAAGCGGTCCACATTATATGTTGTTGGGTAACGCCAAAGAATAGATATACTAATGTTAGACACATATAAAGTAGATGGAATCATGTAAGAGAGACCATAGCTTCTATTCTATGATTAATATGATGATATGAAAAGGTGCGTGTTGGGGAAAAGAGAGGCGGAGTGGGAAAAATACGAGTACGCATAGTCTATTGTGCTGATGGAGAGGAAGAGATACCGTGAGATATGTACTCGCGAACTATATAAAAGTTAACTATATACCTCCGTAGAAACTAAAGTCTCAAGACGATACAATGTGTGGTATTATTAAGTTGTTATACAATTCACTAATATTATAGATTATATGATGATTAATGAGTGAGTGCAAAGTTGCCTAATGTCAATATATTTGATGATGTATATCTATACGATTTGTAAAAAAAAAGTTTAGGTATTTAAATCTCAATTTTATTTATCGATATGTATAAAATATCACTCTCGCGTGCACATACTTACTCGTTATGTGACATTAATGACTGCCAAGCTCAGTCGCCAGTGCCATCTGGCATTATTGAATTTGTCTTATTAGCTATATGTGTGATGCATATATAACGTATATGTCGCATAATAAATCTTTCGGCTCTGTGATCACAAATGAAGGAAATCACGTATTCTACAAATATGGACTATGGTGTCAGCAGCCTAAATTATAACGGTACTAATTAGGTATTGAGAATGTTACTCTATATGTTTGAACCGATTATAGCGCTGTTTGGGATTTCTAATAAACGATATGCAAACGCTCGAGACACACTCTGGTTCTTTTTATACGCTTTTCTACAGTTAGCTCAATGCAAAAAACGAAAAGCGCGACAAACCCTATAAAAATGTGTAGCAGATATTAAAGAGTATTTTGACTGTTGATGTATGAATTGAATCTATTTAAGCTGCTATGAAATTTTATGACTTATTACTGAATCTAATATGACTAGTACTGTAATATTCTGCTTTATTAACAGATCATATTAAAACAATATAAATCATTATATATAGAAGCGATGCTACCAGATCCACTAACAATTTTTTAGACTGTAACGATTACTGCCACCTTAGTCTACTATAGTACTTCGGCACATAATAAAAATATTTTAAGTTTATTCTGAAATCCCGTTCGCCGGGTGAGGTATCAGGTTCTAGCCGAGTGTTTCCCATATGTCCTAGAGCAAGACTTCTCTGACGACTCTCGGTGCCTTGTACTCAGCCCTTTTCAAGCTGGGCAACTCCAACAACATTTTAGGACGCCACAATGGGGTTAATCAGGAGTTAGTGCTTCAAAATTCGATTATCAAACACTGGTTTTTCGTACTGACCCTTGTCTCCTTCAAGAGTACAGCCTTACAAGCACATAATTAATTATAGCAACAATAATTAATATAATAGGGCTGAAAGCGTAACGGATTTCGGTCCATATATGTTTATGTAACTTTTACTATATTTCCTGTCCTTTGTTAGTACTATTATTACTTTTTACCTTATTAAGATATGAAAAAACTTTTTTATTATTTGAATTAAGGTTCAAATATGAAATGGAATATATTTTAATAAAAAGGCTTTTAAAAGTCCAATGGTAGAGGCTCTTCTTAGTTATGATAAATTACTAATATTTTTACTTAATGATGGCATATAAGTCTATATAGGTCTACCAAGTATTTGACTAATTTTATTTGAGGATTGGATTATCTTTTCCATTTTAGTTTATTTACCAAACTATAAGTTAATTAAGATACGAATGAGTGCTCGTGAATCAGGAGTTGGACTTGTGAAATTTGGAAGTCTGGAGTTGGACGTATGAAATTTGGAAGTCGGGAGTCGGACTTTTGAAGTTTCAAGAGTCCGAGTCGAACTTTTGATATTTTAAGAGCCGAAGTCGGACTTTGGGATTTTAAGAGTCAGAGTTGAAGATTTTTCTCCGACTCCGCATTCCTGGCTAAAAGATAACTAGGCCACTTTAAGGGTCAATGAAGTTATTTGAGAATAAAATACTTTAAGGTGATGTTAGTGTAGATGTGAGAATAGACATAAACGGTACGTAGAGTGCTATGTATTGTCAGCAGTAATATGTCTGCATCGAAGGGCAGAGGATAAAGTAATATGTGGTGCAATTAAATATATATCATAGAATTATGGAGATTATATTAATAGAATTACAGCTCCATAGTATACTTCCGCTAAACTGTTTTTTATATAATATTTTCTTATAATAATTATTCTTATTAGTAGTTATCTTATAATTACTGAATAGAGTTGAATAATCAGGTTTTATATTTATATTTAGATTATATTTATGTAATATATATATATATGTGTATTTATTTTATTCAATAATTAGAACCAAATTTCCTTATATAGAATTAAAAAACTCGAAAATTGAACAATAAATGCATGAATATGAAAGTAATATATATATAAATATATATATTAAATATATATATATATATATATATAATATATAATAATTATATTAATATATATATATATATATTATATATATATAATATAGTTATATTATATATATAATTAATTATAAATTATTATATATATAATTATAATATATATAATTATATATAAAAATATATATATATTATATATTAATAATATATATAGTAATATTAATATTATATATATATTATGATATATATATTTAACATATATTATATATATATACATAATTTTTTTGTTTTTTTAAGAGAACTTTGTATACTAATATTCTATAAATAAAAAAAAAACATTACACCATATGGCACTAGATAAAAATACTAATAATTAATACTGTATAAATATATAATATTATAAAAATTAATATTTTAATTTTTCAAATTATATTATAAATATTTATACAAATTTAAGATCTGAGTTTTAATTAGTATTAAACTTACCCAATTATCTATATTTATAAATAAAAACGATAAAAATTATAATAAGATTATCAGTATAGATTATAAGGAATTATCATAAACAATAGATAATAGTATAAATATATTATTCTACTATGAATACAAAAACAAAGATATGTAATATAACCAATAATTATATAATTAATAATATTCATAAATAAAAATATTAAATTCTTCAAATATAATAAATAATATAATAGGGTATAATAGTATCAAAATCTTTTATTATTTTTCTCTCCGCTGAAATTTGTTTTTTTAAAAGAATGTTATTAGATAATAAGATTTCAATTCACTATTCCTCACAGTTCTTATGTGCGGTGAAATAACAAGCAAACATATCTCTGATAAATAATATTAGATATTCTCGCTATAACACATAGATTTATCCATAAAGAATGAATCAAACTCATTTTAATAGCAAGTGTTCATGAATAATATATTACTTATCACACACATTATAATAAATATATGTAAAGGGATAATCTGAGACTTTTATATGTACAACGGTATTAAAAAACACGAACATAACAGGTGTATATATATTAGTATCTCTTAGCTTGGTTGACTTATTGATTATAATTAGACAAGTTAAAGGGTGAATATAGCTAGGATATATATAAATTATGTAAATACAATAAATCTCTATATAATAATATATATCATTAATAATAATTAATTACTCAAATAATTAACAATTATAAATTAATTAATACATTAAATAATAACATGACTCATCACACAATCTAATCATATTTAAACTATCTGTAGTAAACCTTTTATGACATTAGAGGTTCAGGAGTAGATTAACCAATTACACTATGAATGAAACAGATTCAGTTGTAGGATTTGAAGAAATTCAATGTCATAGGTCTATCGGTGATCTGTGATAGTCAATGAGTATATAACTAACAAGGTATAAATATCTATGGACATAATAGCCAATTATTATATTGTCATCTCTATTATCTGGACTGTGATCGACATATATCATAATAAACTACAGCATTCAAACTTGTTCTTGAAAATTGTGAGTGAGAGTGAGCTCAGGCCTATTACATACACCTGGCTTTTTCTTAAATCGGAAGGGTTCAATTACGACTTTTAACTCTGGCACTAATATACAGGGCAGCTCACATGTCTCACCCATTATTCCTACTTTCCAGCTCCCCACCTCCGGCAAACACCTTATATTTTGAATTGTCTAAGAGACCTTTCTTTCAAATAAAACTGAGCTCTATACTACTCATATTGTACACTCAACTTATATCTTTTCGGCATCTGCGCTATTACAAGGAGTGTCATCTCACAAATTCCTATCTTTCTAAATATTTCTTCTGTTCCAATTCTCACGCGAGTTCGCACGATCTGCAGAGTATTAAATTCACAATAATCACTCATAAACGCAAATTAACACCCCCACTGATATCACTATCCTTTCATGACTACACCGTATAACCCCACGTTTGTTATCTATATTTGTGTGTGCTTATTCTAGCTATGACATCTTCATCACACACAAACTCTAAATACGACTAAATATTGGAATACATCTATTTTATGCTACTAAATTCTCTATATACCAACGATTTACATAAGGGCGCAGCCCAATGGGCTGTGTCCTTATAATAACAAGTGTGTTTTGGTGAGACTCAAAATAAAACATTTTTGAAAAAATGAATTCGTATTTGATTGTTTTTGGGAATCTTTCAGCATGAGTTCAAGTACCATACTGGAGACCGAAGAAATCAGTGGATTGATGTAGTACATAGATAACTGGAAGGAGAGATTTGAGGTTTGGATAAGACGTCGAGATAGAAACTGACAAATGCATAACTAGCGGGCTCAGTAGACACTTAGGTCGTGCGGCACTTTGTTATCGGTTTCGCGCTACGAGGCTATAACTATTTAATTGGGTGAACGATAAATACAAGGCGCTTAATGATTTTCTGAGCTGCTGACACACACATCTTCCTAAATATTCTGCATCAATCATTCTTTTCATCCAACATATAATCCTAAATATTTTAAACCTCAGACACTTGTTCCAGTTTCTCAACATCTAATCAGTATACTCTCTACCGCGACACGCGTGAGGAAAGTACCTGGGGCGAGTAAGTGCACTAAAGTGAGCACCTTACTCTCTCATTTTATATTCTTTCATAGCTTCATAATCCGCCACTTTCACTTTTACACTACACATGTGTTTCTAATATCTTCTACCTCAATTACTTAAATTTCAGTAACTCGTGTTTAACAGCATAGCTGTTAGGCGACAAACTCCTTAATCCCGCTATAATAGAGTTATGGCACCTCCAATCTCCTCCACGTCTAATGTCGACCATGCTTCACTGATTATATACACTAATAAATATAATAATATATTACCTTACAACTATATATAATATATTATATATATATATTCACCACTCTAAAATATTCTTAATAACTACCAATATCATATATATACTAAATTAATAAAAGGTGACATACACATATATCTACTTTTAGTCATATATCACTCCGTAATTATAATATATAAACCAATCAATTTTGAACTCTCATATTTATTCTTACAGCTAAGTACTTCACTAACTTATCTTAACTTAATTTTATAACATATATCTAGTAAGCTATATACCACTAACACACTATATAATTCTATTATAGCCTGATAGTAGATATTCCCATTAATCTATTATAATACACAATAAATCATAGTTGCAAATCATAAAACCTAAATATCATATTATATTCTTCCTCATTTTTCATACTAAATCTATTATTCTTATTTTTTCAATGTAAATTTTATTTAATTGTGCATTCTTCAGTATTTATTTAATATTATTTTCTCAAATTTATTTTTATTTTATAATTTTATTTATTACATACTTAACTCAATATTCCATCAATAAGTCTGCCACAGAGGTGGTGTTGCTGTTTCTAAGGCTTTATAGCGTTTTCAAACTTTATTATACCTCATAAACTAATCACAGTCGAGAAGATAATATCACGTGCGATCATATAATCATGTTCGACGCAGGACAAATGAACTAGCAAAATATTGGTGTGTCTCTTCTTTATCAATGACCTTGCTATAAAGACGATAAGAGAGCACAATAATCTATACCATATAGATTTTTTCTTTCCAACTGTATGTCATCGATTAATCCGACCTCTTATGCATTTATATAAGGGTCCTACTTAACTGGTCTCTCCATCGACCTTCGTCCTAATACGCAGCTTCACTTTTCATTCACATATTCTAAATAGTTATCAAGATTTTTGCTTATTATACACTCTCATCCTCTCCTGTATTATTCAAATTTCTGCAATGTCCCATATTGCTCACAACTAAATTATTGCATACAAATTAAAAGAAATTTAGCCAGAACGCTCACTAGTTCTGCAACTAAAAATGCTTGTCGTTTGGTCTTTACCTTCATTCTTCTCACATATTGAAATTCTATTATAAACGCTCTAATAAACATCGTAAAAATAAATACCTTATAAAAATTTATGTTCTTAATTTCTTATATTGATATTAAATTCTTCGTTAAAATAAATTTTAAACTTTTTAAGTTTAGACTTAACATTTCATAACTCTCTATAAAATTTACCTTGATCTTGATTAAACTTTAGTTTAAATGTTTCCCCTTAACAAAAATTTTTTTTTTGATGGTCTGAAAATACTCAACATTACCTTTTGATGATTATGTACATTCTCCAGCATTTTTCCTGCTGCTGCTTCTCTTTTTTTTTTGCCCCTTTGTTTCCACCGCGTCACACTCGATGACAGTCGAATCATATTTTTTATGTCTTTATACTATCGCTATTATAACACACAACACTTTTTGTAATTTGATAGCATACCCCCTTCCCCCTTAAATCAATCATCAGAATTATGCTTCAAAAACTAAATCTTCTGAGCCTTTTAAAGGGAGAGTTTGCTTTCGTTCCCCTCTTCGTAATATATATATAGATATAATATTTATTATATTATATACTATATATATATATATAAATATAATATATATTATATATACTTATATTATATATATTATATATATATCATATATAATATATATATTTTAGAACTAATATATATATATATATAGTATATATTATATTATATAAATACAAATGATTGATGATGATGATGATTATATATTTATAATATCATTATTATTATAGGTAATATATATATATATAATATATATATATATATATATTATAGATAATATATATATATATAAACCGTAATATATAATATTAATATGGATTATATATATATATATAATATAGTTATATATATATAATATATATATATATATATTATAATAATATATAAGGTATAATATATATATATATTAAGAATAAATATATATAATAATATATATATATATTATATATATTATATATATTATATAATATATAATATATATTTATATATATATATATATTATATATGATATATATCATATTATATATAGTATATATATATATATATATCTGTAATATATATATATTTCATATATATATTAAAATATATATATATATATATAATAAATATATATATGTATAATATATATTATTATATAATTATATGTATATATATAATTATATATATATATAATTGTTATATATATATATCAGAGGTTAGTCGATTTTATTTTTTTTGAATGTTTTTAAAAAATCAAAAAAATCAAAAAATCAACTGATTTTTTTTGATTTTATTTTGATTTTTTCAGGCACGAATTTGCTTTTTAATTTTAATTATTAATTTTGATAAAATTAGTAAATAATCCTAATTATTACCAAATTGTAAGTTTAGCTAAAGTATAATTATATTTAGATTTTTAATTAAGTATTTAAATTATATATATATATACCTTATATATATTAATATAATAATCATATATATATGATATATACTATATATATATATATATATATTATATACTATATATATATATTAATATAAAATAAATAATTATAATAAAGTATTATATATATAATATATTAACTTATATATATATTACACAGATACGTTTATAATATATATATCGGTGTATTTATCATTATCTTATTTGTACTAATTTATATATATTATTTTTATACCTTTGATATAATATCGAGAAAATAATATTTATAAATACGTTGCACTTTTTATTATATGCATTTATATTAATTATAGAAATTTGTGAAATAATAGATTACACTTGGAGTCAATGATAATACATGATTGACGTATTCTGTCTCGCTTGAGACAGGCGTCAATTAGATAGGTATGCTAATTGGAATCTGCAATCTTGCAATATTTACGTAACTTTTTAAAGGATATTATTTAAATACTTAGCTCGATATGCTTTTCAACTTTAGAAAGTAAAATAAACTAATAGAAAAAAAAAAAAATCTATTAGATTATGCTTTTATTTAATAATTTCTAAGATAAGTGCTTATGATATATTTTATTATCTCATGGAGGAACTAACTCTTTAAGATCCAAAAATTAAAAATAAAAATAAAAATATTTCTCAGATCATTAACTTTGCACATGATACAATGACTGTAAAAACTTGATCTCTATAATATACTCTTGATTTCCGTCTTATTTATTTAAAAACAGGCGTTAATTCGTTATTATTTACAGAATAGGAAAGGCACAGTAATGTAGAGGTTTATATTATAGAGTCTCACAACGTTGAATAAGGAACCTTTGGTAAAAGGTTAGTAGCAACTAGTGGTAAATGTTTAGAAAATCTAATGTTTCGTCCTCTCTTGAATTAGTTTCAACCATTTTCAGCAACTATAATTATATGATATGAATATTAGTTTTATGAGAAACCGGTTTATTTATATCTATATTAAAGGAATCATTATATAATAAGGTGAAATAGGAAAGTGTCCGTGACGGGGAAGTGTCCATAAGATTCATAACATTTATGATCTAATTTACATCCACAAACAGTTGCATGCATGCTAAATATTTTTTAAATGTATATACGTATTTACTTATTTGCTACAGGATAAACTAGTATTTTATTTTGGTTAAATAATTGCTACCTACATTATTATTTTTAATACACGTTTAGAGAAATGTTAATGAATTAATTTAGGATATAAATAGAATTAAGATTACATGCTATTATGCAATATCAGGCAGATGGCACGGAACACATAAATGTTATGTCAAAATCAGGAAGATAGAGATAGGTGTTTGACAGCACGGTGTTTAAGAGCTTGTTTTATGGTAATATTTTTTCATCCTTGATTTGGTAGATGGATAACAGAAAAAGCCCAGAAATATAATTCATACGATTTTTTTTTGCTTCTTTTGATTTTGCTTTTTATTATATTTTTTTTTAATTTTTTTGAATATCTTAAGAAAAATATTGAGTTAGTTTTATCCAACTCTTCATGAGAAAATCCATACAAAAAAAGTCAAAAGTATATACATTAGAGTAATGCTTTGCAATATTATCACTACCTAACTTTTGTCTCATTATGCAAGTTTTTAGGCAAAGAATCCACTACTACTCATACAATTTTAACTATTCATGCTAAAAAGATTTTTTTTAAAAATTCCATTATAAATTCTTTAGCATTTTTTATAGTCCAAATTTTCTTTTATAAATTTTGAATAAATGTATTATATAAAATTATTATTTGAGTTACATAAACTCATAAAGGAATAAAAATAAGCATTCTTGGCGCAGGAACGTATATCTTATAACTACGATAAATTCTTAGTCTCTAACTCCTAATCTAGCCATCATCCTGCAGCCGAAGCATCGATCAATCCTCTATTATTTAAAGTTCCATTCTCCACTGGAGCAAAATATTTCAGTCATCACAAAGGTGCATATAGTACTATTAGTTTACAAAGAAAAAAAAAAAAAAAAAAAAAAAAAAAAAAAAAAAAGAAAAAAAAAAAAAAAAAAAAAAAGCTTTAATTAAAATTGAACTGATAATGATTACCTCATGAATCTTATACCTTTAACGAGAAGGGAGAGCTCACGAGAGAGAGGACGAGAGACATGACGAGAGAGAGCGAAGACGAGAAGACAGAGACGACGCGGAGGACGACGGACGAAATGAGCGGATGAGCCACCCTGCCTACAATGTTCGGAAGCATGGGAAATAACAGCCTTACAGAATTAGGATAAGTTTCCTTACGTTTGGTAAGCATTTTCCTAAATTTGTGCTATAAGTTTTACAAAAAACGAACGCAAACTTTAGCATTTCTTACGCTTTCGTAAGCACAAAGCAAAAACGAAAACGGGAGCTTTATCACGAAAACAGCTATAAGCTGCGTTTCCCGAAGCCCGAGAGCAGCCCGTGTGCAAAATCGACTCGGAAACTCGTGATCGTAAATTGAAAAAAAATTTACTTAACCATCATGAGAAACAGAGAATTGTATGTACCTGAAAACGGATCCAAGCACCCGTCGATCACTGACAATTGTAACAACAATACTCTTATGCTGGCGTATATGATCATGTCTTCTTATTGAAATGATACACTATATCTAGTATCCTTAATATAAACAGTTAACTAAAATATTTAAACAAACTGTTTGAGCAAGCCATTTCCGACCACAATGTTTTTGTATAAAATTATTGTTTAACCATTAATCCTTCCGCAGCCCGCCGCCCGTTTATTAAATTCCCGAAATCGAGGATTTACAACGGGCGCCTGACCGTGACTTTACATGACGTAGAAGTGCGCAAACGGGCTGTGGAAAACGATGCATATGCGCCTGTGTGCCGGCCCGCGGCTGCCAGTCGGCTTCGGGAAGCACGCAGCTTATGGCGCCTTGATATTGACCAACCTAGGTGTACGGGACACAGAAAAATTAAAAGCCATTTTCGTTTTTGCTTTTGTGCTTACGAAACGTAAAAAATGCCAGAGTTTGCGTTCGTTTTTGTCAAACTTGGGCAAAATACTGAAAAATGCTCACCAAACGTAAGGATTTTGTTTTTTTTGTATCGCACTTCATAACTTTAGAAAACATTGATACATATTGATCAAATAAGAATATTTCTTAGTCCAAAATATGTATTCAGCTTTTCATGTAGTATTGTTGTTTTTAAGTACAGGTGTTCACCTAATCTGGAGGCTAATTATAGTGATATATATATTATAGTAGGAGGAGTATGAATGATGAGATATGTAGAGAGTTATATAGATATATAATAGCGAGAGAGATATATATATAGAGAAGAGAGAGGAGATAGAAGTAAGAGAATAGATCTTCCACCAAATATTGAATTTACTCTAAAGAAATAAATTAGTAATTGATAGAAGTCGCATATATAAAAATAATAAGGCTCAATATTTGTCAGACAAACTTTCCTATTCAAACTGCTTTAATGTTGTACAGGATTAGCAAACTTATTATTGGACTTGTGACATCAGCAACATTAGAAATAGTATTAGCAAAACAGCTAAAGCAGTGAAATTAGTTTTTTTGTAATTATAAATCTTAGTCGAGCGAAAGTATTTAGTGAGAGTAAGAGAGTTGAGAATCTCTCTCTCTACTTACTATCTTATCTAAACCTCTCTTCATCCTCTCTTCTTCCGCCATTCTCCTCTCCCTCTCATCTTCTATCTCTCTTCAATATCATCTCACCTCGTACTTTCTATCCAGTGCTGCTATTCACATCAACTTATCTTCTCGTACACTTCAAGCGTCGTCTTGCATCATCATCACTCTCCTTCTCGTCGCGTACTCTCTGTGCATACTTTCTTAAGAAACGCTCTACTCATCATCTTCTTCTTTTCTCAACCGTCTTTACTCTATTCTTCATCTTCTATTTTTGCTCATATCTTTCTAATTCACATTTCTCTTCTTCTGGTCTTCTTATCTCTCTATCTCTCTGCTACTTTTCGTACCGTCTACTCCTCTGCTCGTGCCTGCCTCACAGTCTTTTCTTTTTTTTTTCCACTCTTCATATCAGACGACTACCTACAATGCGGTGCGCTAAATCCCCGGTATCATGATCGTCTAACGTCTCTGTGCGTTCTATCGACCTTCGGTGGACACTTGGTAACTTTTCTCTTTTCTCCCCCTACTGTCCCCTCTCGCTCGGCTCTCTCCGACGCCCCCATCAAATCTGTCTCTTTCTTCTCTCCTTCTTATATCCTTCCTTATACTTCTCTTTACTCTATTCGTTTCCTCTCTTAGCGTCACTTTACTCGTCTTTCTCTCTTCGACTAGATCTCGCGTGCCCCTCTCTCTCATCTCTCTCTCTCCTCTTACTCTCTGTTCTACTCTCTCTCTCTCTCTAGCTCTTCTTCTGCCTCATCTCCTCTCTTCTCTCTCTCTCTTCATCTCTTCTTCACTCTCTCTCTCTCTCTCTCTCTACTTCATTTCTTAACGAATATACATATGATATAATATATATAGGTATCTTATAAGTATAGAGGTATGTTTAGAAGTAAGTGAGTCCAGACTCATAATATAGGCTCAGATTATTTCAAATATATGCTACTCAACATTAGCATTCGATTATGTTTATGTTATTACAGATGTAAGTATTGAATTAAAAAGCATTAGATAGATATTAGATATGTAATAAGAATCATTTAAGATTAGAATTATGATTTAGTAAATATCTTTTGTTTATTTCTAAAACAGGATAAAGCATTTCCATTCCTATATTATTTACTAAATCCTAAAAAAATTACACTATTGAACAACTTTAAATACCATTAAGATCAGCTTTTAAATCCTAAATATAGTAATATATAATATAAAGTTATACATTAAATAATAATCAGCTCCTAGCTAGACGTGATTTTCAGTCTTTATGTAAAGATTATATGTCCTAAAAAATACCGCCAGGACTTCGTGTAGCCTATATCACTATATTTAATAATTATTATAATGAATAATAAAGATTTATTAAATATAATAAAATTAAAAAATTTAAATTGTTTAAGATATATGTTAAATTTTTGTATTTCAATAGATCTCACTGATATTTGAAATCTAAATAACTTAAGGCAATGGTGATTCCATTTAACTTAGTTACAACAGTTAAGAGATTACTGTTAATCAAAGCCTTACAGGGATTATTTATTAAAAATTACATTTCAATATGAAAAATCCAGAACATTTAAAAAATCAAAAATTATTAATATTAGTATGAATATACTGTAATTATAGTAAAGAATAATACTAACCTTATATTACGTATGTTTAAGGATTAGATTACAATATCATTTTAATAATACTTAAAATAAAAAAAAAAAATTTAAATACTAAATAATTTAAATCCCTTTGCAATTGCTGACAGCTTCATTTGTTTACTTTATTTATATATCTCTTGATCTGTCGCGACTATAATTATAATTAAATAAAAAAAAAACAATATATACCCCAATAGGACTTATACTATATACATATATTATAGTTATTATATATTGAGTATTAGCTATCAATCATGTGAGTCTATAAAACCATGATAAGTGCTGTCACAGATAATTAATATATACCTAAAATATATATATATTAATTATTATAATATATATTATATATCTAAAATATATAATATATATATAAGTACATATAGTATATAAATAAATATTATACTATCTATATTCATATGTATACACAGGACACCTAGTTACGGAGTCGAGCTGTACTTACAGTAGACTTACGCAATAACTGGGCACAATAGGGGGACGTTTTCGCATTACCCCGTAGTGGAAAGGGGTATGAAGGTAACTCCGCGCGTAACACTATACCAAAATACCAAGATGAGTATTTTAAACACCACCCAACATTAAAGGCCAACTTAAGGTTACGTGATATACTGTAATTTAAAAATTAAAGTTTATAAAGTTTCTTTATTCACTTACTTTGAGCTGTTGGCTCGTTCAATGCTTTAATAAAAGTTCTTCGTTCTTTTATGTAGTTTTTTAATCCGAATTGATTTTGCCATAACCTACAATTTTGACGCCTTGAACTTATGCCAAGATCAGAGATCGTAGCTCATTCGACTGCGTAGTTTTTTGAAGCATACCGTTACCAGTGTCTAGAAATCTAACTATATCTGGACGGCCTATAATCGACGGCTATCCTACGCCTGATACCGTTAATTACAAGAGAAACTTTTGCGCCCCGAGTAACCGAAAGCTGCCGTTCACACCATTCTTTCATAACCTTTACCGTGAATAAATCTCTAGTCTATAACAGATTTATTAAATTTTTAGATTATTAAAATTTATAACTACATTAAAATAGTTGATAATTAACTTTCATATAAGCATATTAGGTTCCTCTTCGCTACCTCCTAATGTTCCTCCTGCAAATCACTTTCCATGTCAGAGAGATATAGAGGTCCATATTTCCTTTTATAAGGAGAAAGAAGAGGTCCTCAAACCTTTCCTCCTTTTACTATAAATAGGACGTAAATCTACTTGGCCCATGAAGAGTCCACCCGCGTCAGGATATACACCTCTTCACAGTACCTGTACT
>JABUQX010117999.1:0-11764 GCA_015478945.1 Trachelipus rathkii
ATATATATATATATATATATATATATATATATATATATATATATATATATATATATTATATTTAGTGAGTATTCAGTGAGTGACAAGTGGTCCCAACCTTCAATAAAAGCCCAGAAATTATCTTAACCACAATTACACCTAACACACACAAACAGCAGGGTACTAGGATACAGGTGTGGTTAACCAGAGGGTGAAAGGTTGTAAGGGATGGGGTCGTGCCCGCCTTTGATGCATGATCGTGGTAAAGATATTGCATTTATACTTTATGGAAGATTCTGTATAGATACTGTATAATAAATACTGTATATTACCTGTAGAATATAAATAATAAAAGTTTTTAGCTTCCCATTGAATTTTAAAAATTAAAAAAATGATTCGTATCAATGAAGTAGAAATGATCGGTCTCCTCTTTTGAATGATTTTTGTAATAACATTCAAGAGAAATGACCCTCAAATATTGTACTTATGTACTGTAAATTTTACTCCTTTTAAATTTGTATGATAAAAATAACTTTTTAAGTAAAGGCGTGAAAACAACGATGATTAAACCTCTAAAGCAAGATTCTAATTTTATTATATAAAAAACAAATATTTGTTGTTGTTTTTTATGTATTGTTGCCTTCCTACTCTAGTCTAAAGCTGATAGTCGTTATGATTATTTTCATACCACAGTTTTATAAATGTTAATCCCCACTTACAAAGATACGCATGATGAGCATGCCATTTCAATGATAACACAACTACAAAATCATGATATTCATATAAACATAACTATGTCGCCAAGTTTTAGACATACCAACCCATGATGGTTATTTGTCATGAACCGGAACGTACCTTAATAGATAGAAAGAAGCAAAAGATGTTAAATGAAAGAAAATTAGATCAAGTGTAGATAGAGGTTTTAAGAACATTGATTGAGATTAAGTCTCAGTCAAAAGGACTCAACGTTTTGGATACTTAAAGGGGTGCGCGTGATCAAACTCGAATTTGTATCACACCTTCCTGCATTAAAATAATATGATATAAACAAGTAACAAAGGAATGTTTAATAAGGCGGAAATTGGACAACCAAGCTCAAAAGGAGGGTTAATAACATTGAATTCTGGTACTAATTTATTTTAATTAAAAACTTAACAAAAAAAAATAAAAAAATAAAAATAAATGTCATTCAATTAAAGGACGTTGATGATGTCATTAAAATTTAAGCAAATGACATTAGTGACGTCATTCACAATAGTAAATTACGGTAAATTTGTAGAAACTGTACTGTGACTACCGAGGTACCTAACTTAACCTAACCTAACTTAACCTAACCTAACTTAACCTAAATTAATTTTCATTATTATACCATATCCTCACTAGTCACAGTACAGTTTCTACAAATTTGCCTAAATTACATATGTGGCATTACTTATGAAAGAAACAACTGACATTCGCAATGTTCATTACACAAACCAAAGACGTCTTTTACGTCAGTTCCACATCACAATGCCATTTGTAATGTCATTTATAATTAAGGTTTAAAGTTAGGCTATATTATTGTAAAAATAGTAATTTATATTTAATTACAGAACCTATAATTATTAATGAATAAAATCAATCCAAGAAAACAAATATTATAATAGATGACATAAAAAATATATAAATAATTCGTTAAAGAAATTCTAATGATTTAATTATGAATGCAATCTATTGCAAATGTTAACCAATAATCAATATTTAACCAACCGATCGTTAATATATACTATTAACTCCTACACTATAAAGAATATTTAATTCTAATGTTAAATAAATTTTTGCTGAAATGACGTTTAAGCGTGTGTGTACTTGTCAGATGATTGAACGAAGAAATTTGGATCACATAAATGTGCAAAATTACATCTAACTTTAAAAAATAGGACCTATACCCAAATGACCGAAAGGATAATGGGAAGACATTTATAAAAAAAAATATCTGCTTATTTAGGGTTTCTTTAACAAATCCAACAAAACGTAACTTAGCCTAACTTAACCTAACATAACCTAACTTATACTAACGCCTGCGGCTGGCAGTGCAGGAAATTTTTTTTAATATTGTGTTGACCCTTTTACCTGTCGACCATTTACCTGTCGACCATTGGGCTAGTCTCCAAGAAATATTCATTTCAAATTCGCTAAGATTTTCTATCCGTTACGCAAATGTGACTCAACATCTCGGCTGATTTGATCGGTTTGACTAAATTTTGAGTCAAAGAAATACGATAATTTATGGAGAATAATATTTTGAAGACTTATCTATTCGTAATAGTTTATTAATTTTGCAAGATATAATTTTTTTTTTATAATAATATTAAGAAACTTTATCATTATTATTATTATTATTATTATTATTATTATTATTATTATTATTATTATTATTATTATTATTATTATTATTATTATTATTATTATTATTATTATTATTGTTTTTATTATTATTATTATTATTGTGTGTGTGTGTGTGTGTGTGTGTGTGTGTGTGTGTGTGTGTGTGTGTGTGTGTGTGTGTGTGTGTGTGTGTGTGTATTATTATCACATCTTTAACATAAAAAAAACATCAGGTATTAGGGTCGGGTTATATTTTAGTAGAATCGAAAAAAGCTAAAAACCTGAGATTAGGCCTAAATCGAGTTAGGATCGACTGACCATCTGTCAGCAGACAGACCGTAGGTCTGTCTGTCTGTGTGTGTGTGTGTTATTATTATTATTATTATTATTATTATTATTATTATTATTATTATTATTATTATTATTATTATTATTATTATTATTATTATTAATTTGTACGACTGATGAGCGTATGCGTTAACTAGTCCGATTATTATTATTATTATTATTATTATTATTATTATTATTATTATTATTATTATTATTAATCATTATTATTATTATTATTGTTATTATTATTATTATTATTATTATTATTATTATTATTATTATTATTATTATTATTATTATTATATTATTATTATTATTTATGTTATTATTATTATTATTATTATTATTATTATTATTATTATTATTATTATTATTATTATTATTATTATTATTATTATTATTATTATTATTATTATTATTATTATTATTATTATTATTATTATTATCGTTATTGTAGTTATTTCTATTATTGTTATTTTTATTATTAGTATTATTATTATTATTAGGGTGACTATGATTGAAATTGAAATCGCATAGCAATCTGAAATGATATCTGCAAATGATGATGATTATTATTATTATTATTATTATTATTATTATTATTATGTATGTGTGTGTGTGTGTGTGTGTGTGTGTGTGTGTGTGTGTGTGTGTGTGTGTGTGTGTGTGTGTGTGTGTTATTATTATTATTATTATTATTACTTATTCATTATTATTTTATTATTATTATTATTATTATTATTATTATTATTATTATTATTATTATTATTATTATTATTATTATTATTATTATTATTATTATTATTATTATTATTATTATTGTGTGTGTGTGTGTGTGTGTGTGTGTGTGCGTCATTTTTATTATTATTATTATTGATTTTTATTATTATTATTATTATTATTATTATTATTATTATTATTATTATTATTATTATAATTTTCTCATCACGATTACTGTTAATATTATTATTTATTTTAATATTATTAACAAGAATAGTTTTAATAATGATTTGATGTTATGAGTACCTATTATTATTGTTCCATAATTGTTAACAGTACTATTTTCATTATTATTATTATTATTATTATTATTATTATTATTATTATTATTATTATTATTATTATTATTATTATTATTATTATTATTATTATTATTATTATATTATTATTATTATTATTATTATTATTATTAATGATAATATTATTATTATTGTCATCTATCTATTAATATTAGTAATATACTTCTCATTATTATAATTATTATTATTATAAGCATTATTATTATTATTATTATTATTATTATTATTATTATTATTATTATTATTATTATTATTATTATTATTATTATTATTATTATTATTATTATTATTATTATTATTATTATTATTATTGTTGTTGTTGTAGCATAATTATTGTGCTAGGATAAAACTTATAGCTATGACATTGATTGTGATATAGTCACTAGGTATTTATTATCCACAGTATTCTAATTACTAATATTTTATTGTACATTTAATTAATACAATTATTGTTACTATGAGAAAGGAAGAGGCATCTGCGTAGTTGATGCTCAAAATTTATATGTATAAATGTATTTTATTCGGGGCTCAAAGGACACAACACTGTGTTGCAATCAGTAGCCCCATTTCAGATAGGAGAGAAATTGAATCCTAATTTACATGATTTATGGCCATTTTGTAATTTTAATTATATCAATTATATTTGTATCTCTGTTATTAAAGGATAAAAATTGTAACTGCTATTCTGAATAAAAGTTTTTAGATTTTTAATTTGGATTATTATTATTATTATTATTATTATTATTATTATTATTATTATTATTATTATTATTATTATTATTATTATTATTATTATTATTTTTTATATTCTAATCATATTCTTTGATATTATTGTGTGTATTGTTATTATTATTATTATTATTATTATTATTATTATTATTATTATTATTATTATTATTATTATTATTATTATTATTATTATTATTATTATTATTATTATTATTATTATTATTATTATTATTATTATTATTATTATTATTATTATTAAGAGAAAGTAAACATTATAATCGTGATTTATATTAAATGTATTCGATATAACTAATACCTATTTACAATGATTTTAAAAGTATTTTAAACCAAGCGATTAATTGACTTTTATGTCGATACAATCGTTAATCAACGATTTTCTCAATTTATATACTTTCAATGTACTTTCAAGGGAGGGAATAAGTTAGTTTGGTGTTTTCAACAAAAATATACTTAATGCATTTGAAATAAAAATATGTGGTATTGGAGGCAAGTGAAATACTGTAATCGTGTCTATAAATATTCAGTATAATTTTAATATAACAAGACATTAGAGATGAGAGGATATGAAAGTGTAAAGTTCAATATCTAAATCGTAAATGAAAGCATGATTACCTTTCCGTTGTTCCTAACTTGGGCTTTTAAGAGAAAGAAACATCAATTAGAAGCTTTTTGAAAATTGCTCTTTAATTCAAAGACTATAAATTACGCAGGATTAAACCGAGAATTGAAAGTCTCTGGGAATTGAAAACAAGCAAGTTGCGGATCCCCCCTAATAAAATATCTTTCACGTTCAATTTCCCGGCGTAACCCTGTTACTGCTAGCATGAAATATATATAAAAGAAAAAAATAATAAAAAATAAAGTTCTCACCCCGCCACTTCTAGTGACAGTCAAAAATCAGTTGGTCAAGGCTTAGATACCTCAATAAGAATCATCAGTACCTTCATTATATCTGATATCTTTCATATATCTCTCTACTTCTCCTTATATAAATCTCAATTGACTCTGGTATTGTGGGGTAGGTAGAGCATTTCTTGAGGGATTTAAAGATATTTTAATATAGATAGGGATTTTAATAGATAATAAATAAGAGATGTTTTCACCTTTATAATCTCATCCTTTTACTAACCATTCAATCGTAGTCATATGTTGTGTAATTATATAGTTAATTTATTCTAAGTTGTATTAATACGTGCTCCGCCACGGGGGTTTTGAATAGAGTGTAGGTTTTAGCCTTTTATATTCTTTATATTTATATTTTATATTTTATATTTTATATTTTTTATTTTTTATAATTTTTATAATGTTCTATTTTTTCTATTTCACGGCGAGTGTTAACTTTGTAACTGCGACACCGTTGTTTCGATTCCCCGTGGGTTATGGCCTCCGTAGCTTACGTCGTGAGACCGTACGCTAGTGGTGTGCAATCAGTGTTCTGGATAGCTACTCTAGGGGTGGGGAGCTCCCAACATAATAACGTAGTTCCACCTCTGGGTGAAAATAGATATAGAAGTAAAGGGATACCTCAAGAATGGGGAATAGAGGAGTTAATAAGTGGTGGGGTGTATCGAACGTGAGAGGGGTAAACCGAAAGATTTGAAGAGGGAGGAAGTGGGGTAATGTTTGAAGAAAGGAGGTTGGATGTGTTAGGGATAACTGAAACTAGCTGAAGGGAAAAGAGGGAAGATGGATTTTGGAAAAATACAAAGGGTATGGTATCAGGGGTGAATGAGAGAGTGAGGGGAGGGAACGGGGTAGAATAGTTATGAAGGAAAGAGGTGGGATATAGGTAAGGGTGTGTAGCCAGGTGAGTTCAAGAATAATGTGGGTAAAAGTGAAATTCGGGGGGGAAATGTGGGTTTTTATATGTGCATATGCACCAGTGAATGGGGCGAGGGAGGAGGAGAGAGAAAGATTTTTGGAATGAGTTGAACGAGTGCTGGGAAAGTTTTGGGGTAAACGATAAAATTTGTCTATTGGGGGATTTAAATGCAGGAGTGGGTAGGGAGGGGGTGGGAAGAATAATAGGGCCATTTGGGGTAGGGGAGAGGAATGTTAATGGAGAAAGTCTGCTAGAGTTGTGTGTTGAAAGAAGAATGATAGTGGGGAATACTTGGTTCAAAAAACGTGATAATCATAAGTATACATGGAAGTGAGATAACGGGGGGGAGGGCGGTACTGGGAATATATGTGTGTGTGTAAATGGGAAGGAATAGAGTACGATTACTAGATAATGTATTTGAGGGGCGGGAGGGTGATAATCTCGGATCACTAATTTGGTGTTGCGCAGGTTAAGGGGGGATGGAGAGGTGGACGTTAAGGAAAGGGGAGAAAGAGGAGAGTGTGGTGAAAAATGGAAAAGATTGGAAGGACACAGTGTGTAGAGAGGATTTAGGAGATGTATGCGAGGATAGGTGGAGAGAGTGAAGGGACGGGAATCTGGGGGAGGTGAGGGGGAGTGGACGAGATTTAGGGAAGCAGTTTGTGAAGAGGCTAGAAGGGTATGTGGAGTAAAAGGTGGGTGCAAGCAGAAGGAAAGGGAGCGAATGGTGGAGTGAAGGATTAGATGCTATTATTAAAAGGAAAAGGAGGCTTATGTGAAATGGTTGGAAAGTAGGAGAGAGGAAAGCTGGGAAGAATATAGAAGGGTTAGAGGGAAGCAAAGAGGGCGGTGTAGAGGGCGAAGAGAAGAGCAAAAGATGTGTGGTGTAGAAAGGTGGACGGAAAATTTTGAATCAGGAAGTAAGATGTTTTGGAAAGAAAGTAAATAAAAAGGAGAAGAAGGAAGGG
Organism: Trachelipus rathkii; assembly: GCA_015478945.1. Taxonomy (NCBI): domain Eukaryota; kingdom Metazoa; phylum Arthropoda; class Malacostraca; order Isopoda; family Trachelipodidae; genus Trachelipus; species Trachelipus rathkii. Next base: position 7,296 of record JABUQX010117999.1, read on the forward strand.
GTTTGGGGGAGAGGATTAAGGGAGGAGATGGGGATGGGATAGGAGGAGAGGTTAGGGTGAGGAAGAGATGGGGGAAGTATTTTAGTAGATTATATTGAATGAGGTGGGTGAGGGAGTGGGAGAAAGATTGCATGAGGTAAGATGGGGAATGTACTTGGGGAGGCGAGGGGGAGGAATGAAATACAAATGAGTGAAATTATTAGGGCCCTTGAGTAAAGGAAAAAAAGGGAAGTCCGCAGGCTGGATGGGGTGAGAATGGAAATGTTACAGAAGGGTTGGTTTAGGGGTGGAGGAGTGGCTGTATAGGTTATAGTAATATATGTTGAGGAGATGGTGTGGTACCTGCAGGATTGGAGGATGTTGTTTGGTTCCCTGTATAAGGGGAAAAGGGATAGGATGGAATGTGGGAAATATTATCAGAGGTATTTGTCTTTTAAGTGTGGTAAGGAAAGTGTATGGTAGAATACCGATTGAGAGAGTGAGAGGGTTACCGGAGGGAAGAATGGGTGAAGAACAAGGAGGATTTAGGGGGGAAGAGGGTGTTGTGGATCAAGTGTTTACCTAAAGATGCTTGTGGAGAAAAATATTTATAGAGAGGAAAGGGGAAAGTGTATGGTGTTCTTTAGAATTTAGAGACGCAATGATAAATGAAAACGGAGAATTGGGGAGAGAGTTTGAGGGGAGTGGAGTGGGGGGCTAACTAGGTAGAGGGATACAGGGCATTTTATAGATAGTAGAATGTGTGTTAAGAGTGTTATGGAGGGAGAGTGAGATGTTTCTGGGGTAACAATAGGAGTGTGGTGTGTGTATGTAGTGTCCTCGGTAATTTCAAATTTCGTTTTAATGGATTGGTTTGGTTAGGTTTGGTGTCGAATTGTTGATGTTTATTTTCGAAAAGATATAATAGAAGGGAAGTGAACATGAAACTACGGTTTGCGGATGATACTGCCCCAGTGGCGAAGACGCGGAAGGGGTGAGGTATTTGGTGAGGGAGTTTGAGAGAATGTGCGGAAAAAAGGGGCTTAAAATAAATCCTGGTAAGAGTAAAGTGTTAGGGTTTGAGGAGGAGGAAAGTGAGGAGGGGAGGGGTTTAGAACGGTTCGAGTGGGGTGTAGTTTCTGGAAGAATAAAGATTTTAGATATTTAGGGATGATTTGGGTAAGGGGGAGGGAGAAGGAGGAGATAGAAATAGAGGAAGGAGAAGGGACATGAGACGTTGAGTGGTCTGAGAAGAAATGGAAGGGGAGAAGGATTTATCCACAGAAAGGTTAAGATAAGTATGTTTGAAAAAATTTGTGTACCAGCGGCTGTTGTATGGTGTGAAACGTGGGGGTTTGAATGCCAGGCCAGGAAGACAGTTGGAAGTATTTGAAGTATGAAAGGGGTTTGAGAGCGTTTGTGGATTTAGTAGAAGGAGAGGATTAGGATAGGTGGTGAGGGAGAGATGTGAGTGGGATGAATGGGTTGGTGGGAAGAGCGGAAAAGGGAATGTTAAGATGGTATGGGCATCTGGTGAGAATGGAGGAACAGAGAGTGGTTGAGAGTATGGAGGCCGGAGGGGATACGGAAAGGAGAGAAGGGGGAGACCAAAGAAGGAGGTGGATGAATGAATAAAGGAAGATGCCTGGAAGGAGGGAGGGATTGAGGATGAGAGTGGTTAGGGTGTGCGAGGGAGAGTGGGGGAGGAGGTGGGTGGGGCGAGATGAGGGGGGGTGTAGGGGGGAGAGGCTGTACGTACCACTACCGCGCTCAAGCGGGAAATAAAAAGTGTAAGCATAAATAAAAATAATAATAATAATAATAATATATTATTATATATATAGTTATAGTATATATAAATATATAATATATATATATACTATATATATTATAAATATATATATATATATATATATATATATATATATATATATATATATATATAATATACTATATATAATATATATATATATTATATATATATATATATATATATATATATATATATAGTATATATATATATATATATATATATATATATATATATTATATATATATATATAATAATATAATATATATATATATATATATATATAATATATATATATTCAAACTGATCATTTATTTAGTATAAGTATTTCTATAGTTTTATTTATTTTTTTTTTTTTTTTCTTTAGTGTTTTCAGGACACACTATAATAGCAGTTTTATTTATACTTTTTTTATATTTCTCTCAGACTTATCTAACTCAGACTTCAAAGTCTATAAGTCTAAAATAAAACAACGTAATGAATGCGGAGTCATGTAACGGAAATAATTCACGAGGCAGACTTTTGCTTATCAGACTCTAATAAAGACATTCAAATTAGAATCTCTAATTACTAACTTAGAAAAATTTGACACTGAATTGGCTGATACTGATATCATTCTTGAATTTTCGAATGATGATCACTCTCTCAGTGATGATGAAGAGTATTTTGCCCTTCATACTTCTAACCTTGATTGCATTTGTGCAATTAAAAATAAAATTAAAACTTTTTAAAAAACCAGTATCCCGCCCCTTATCACATAGGGTCACTCTGGTCTCGTGCAGAAAATCAAAGATGCTTAAACCACTTATTAAAAATTTAATAATAAAATAATTCTATACTTCACGATCAATGTGAAGCCTTAAGGCTCTTAGTAGATGAACTCAATTATGAAGCCGCTATAGTTTTAAAGGATAGTATCCTTTAGTTTTTAAATTATCCTCATTGATTCAAAATTTGAAATTTTTTAAGAGTGAGTTGGAAAGGCTTAATCCTTTACTTCAAAATTTCCCTTAAAATTGAAACGGCATTGCAAGAAGACCACCATAAGTGCCTTCATTATTATTTATTACCATAAAATACCATAGCCGATATAGAATACAAACAACATTCTATTATCTGCATTTACTGTACAAAAAAGCATTACGCCTTTGAGTGTCATGAAATATCCACTCCTTCATTGCGACTCAAATATATTTCAAACAAAAATCTTTGTCAATTATGTTTTTCTTCAAATCACTTTACATATGAGTGTTTGATGTCAAAACCTTGTTTTATTTGCCAGTCACCAAAGCACCATGTGTCCTTGTGTGTGACATTTTAGATTCAGATTCCTCTTCTAATGAATCCACTGCAAGTGAGTTAGAAGTAGTAATGGAATCTGTTATCACTTCAAGTCAGGATGAGGAAGACCTTGCAGAAGTTCCCACCACTGACCCAACTCACATTAAAATTAATTTTGAATTTAATGATGTTCTCATAGGAGACGTCCTTACCATAAAACCTTTCAATACAATCTGCTCTTACTCTCCACTTCTTGTTAAGAAGTGGGAGTATATTTTTGAACCTTCTCTCAAACTCAAACCTCCTATCCATTCAGTGCTGCATGATGGGAGGGTTATTACATTTAATATTTCTTCTTTACCACAAGTAAGTGGAAAGAAGCTCTTCTTTGAACTCACCCTCCTAGAGCGAGGGAAGAAGTTTTGACTTCACGTTATTAATGAGAGATTGTTCTTTTCTCTCTCTCACGATTAAGTGGAGAGAAGAATTTTTGTATTAACTTCTTTAAGTTATTTACATCTGTGGGAGTAGATGTATTGAAGGTTTTAGGTTTCCTCTTAACGATGGGGACAACCATAGAGGTCACCTCCTGGGACCAGGAGCTCCTCATTCAACATTATACTATTAAAAAATCAAAAAATATAATCATCTTACCTTCACCTCTTATGAAGAGTCTTAAAAAACTCAAATTTGAATATTTTTCTCCCTTTGGTTGGGAAAGCTCTCTTATTCCCTCTCTTAATTTGGAGAAGGGTTCACCATCATGTTCTTTAATTAATATAAGGAAGAACTTTACCACTAGTTCCTCCTTCAGCAGGAGGGTCACAAAATAAAATCTAAAACCTAAATTGAGTAACTGTTCAGTTCCCAAATTTACCACTAAATAACTTTAAAGTTTTTTTGTTGAGGAAGAGATGAAGTCTCTCTTTTAAGCATTGACCTACCCCCTATCCTTTACCTTGCTGCCAACAGGGAGAAATTGGTCGTCACCAAAGGACTCTGACCATCTCTTACCCTACCACATATCTCACACCTCTTCATTAGAAGAGATACTCCCATTTTTTGAGGGAAGGGGTAATATTAAAACTTCAAGTTTTTATTTCCCCCCCCCTCCATTAAAACCCACTGGTGTACATGACAAGTGATTTTACTTCCACTTTAGCATGACAAAAATTTACAGGGATTGTCCTCAAATCCTTGTCATTTGTGGTTGTACTGGGACTTTTTTTTTCAGTTCTGTGATCCTGCTAACAATATGTTCTACCACTATGTCATGCGTACGTTCTGCGATTTTACTAAAAATGTTTATTTTTTTTCTGAAGTAACATCATTGGCAGTGCGGCATTTTGCACCAATCGCAAGGGTCTAAGTACTTTCGAGAAGGATGTGGAATAACACT
>JABUQX010118000.1:0-2500 GCA_015478945.1 Trachelipus rathkii
AAATTGTGTAATGTTCTTGTGTATGTCGATCAATGTATAGTTTGTTTGTGTCAATGAACGTAACATTGTTTTCCCTTATTCTGTAAGTATCCAAAAGTACTGCACTGATTTCAGAGAAATTTACTGAGAAGAAGCCCAGTTGTTATTGTAGTCGTAATTTCAAGAAATTCGATCTGAGTGGCAATAATTTTATTGAGGTATTATTTTTCCACCAATATCTTTAATTATTTTTTTTTTTTTTTATTCTTATAATTTTTTAGCTATTGCAGATAAGGTTGAGGGGGGGGTCTAATTATATTTACTGTATTAATATAATAATTTTATGATTTGACATGTTAGAGTTTTAATAATCAATTGATATTCATTTAAGTTAAATTTAATACCTGCAGTCTTTTTTTCTATTTAGAATTAGTAGCTTCTGTTATTCTGCAAGAGAAAAATTAGCAAAACCTTTATTTTTAAGCGATTAACTTTTATTATTTTGTGGCCAAGTTAATTATTATTATTTGTATATTGTAGTACAGTATATTAATTGGTATAATCTGTTTTTATTTTATATATTTTATTTATTATATTAGTAATTATTAGTAGTCTAAATACTTTTGTATGGAAGAATCTTATTATATAAATATTATTAACTAAACTAAAAAAAGGAACAAAATTTAAATTTCATCTTCAAAACTTCCAATGCTATTGTCCTCAATTAACAGCTATTTATTATATTTATATTTTATATAATATTTTATTATATATATATTATTTTTTTTTGTGTTATATAGGTGGTATTATAGTAGTAGTATCTATAATTATTTAATGAGTAGGTAATAATATATTATTGGTTTTAATATATTTTTTTTTTTATATATATATTTATTTTTATTAAAGACTAAAAATTATTATATTCTTTATTTCAAATAACAGACTTTAATATATTATATTTTTTTTTATGTAGTTTTTGTTACTACTTTAATCTATTGTACATAAGATTATTACTCTATTTTATATATATTTATATATATTATATTATATATTATTTATTATTATCATTATATATATTATATTATTTTTTTATATTATTTATATATTTTATATTTTTTATTATTATATATTCTATATATATATTATTTGTTATATATATATATTTGTTATATTATTTTTTATATTATTTATTATATATTTATAATTATATATATTATATTATATAATATATTATTTTATATTTATTATATTATTAAAATTATTCTTATATAAATATATATTTTATTTATTATAATTTTATATTTGGTTATATATATATGTTTATATTTATTTAAATTTTGGCAAATTTGTAGAAACTTGTATTGTGACTGTGAGGATATAGTCCAACCACCTCACAAGGCTAGCGTAAAAACCAGAACCTCCTACGTTTCCTGATCACAAACTGGTATAATAATGAAAATTAATTTAGGTTAAGTTAGGTTAGGTTAGGTTAGGTAACTAACCTAACCTAACAAGTTTCTACAAAATTTTGCCTATTATATATATATATAATATATATATATATATATTATATATATATATATATATATATATATATATATATATATAATATATATATTATATATTATATATATAATCGTAACTAATTACATTCATAGGAGTTGACAAGCATTTAATTAAGTAACCTGAAACTACTGGGGTGGTTCTGAAGTTAAGAAAATGCAATATCAATAATTTGTTAACGGACTTTGATTCAAAGCAATTTTAATTGAGGCATGCAGACTGGGGTTAAACTTACCCTAAGCGTCGACAGGACATGTTGGGTATCGCGGATTTTTCAATATTTTGGCCGCATGAAAACATCAAATGAAAGAGGTTATTGGTAGCTAAATAATATCTAGGAGCTTTACGGTAATATATAATATACTAATATATATATAATATATATATTATATATATATATACTATATATTATATATATATATATATGTATATATATATATATTATTATATATATATAATATATATTCCCTAATACCTCTGAAGTATAGATAGCGGTGAACGTTAGACTACGTCACATCATGAGTTTACTTCTCTCGGAGGAGATATGCACTCATATGCTGAAATATTTTAATTTTAGCGATATTTGAGTCATATAATTAACAAGTTACTGTTATATTGAGCTAGAAGATGCTCTAATAATGAGAGAGTTGCAGAAAAGAAAAAAAAAAACACCTTGATCAGCCTCTGACTAATTTAATTTCTGTGTATGAAAATACGAATATATTAACATTTGTTAACCGTATTTTAATTAATCAAATGTCAAATGTCAGGCGAGATATATATATATATATATATATATATATTATTTATATTTATATTAATAATTTTATTTTTTATATTATATTTTTATTATATTATTTATATATTTTTTATTCTATTTTATTTTGAGAGTGAGTTTATGTTTTTATCGGTGTTATACTGTGGTTTTATTATTTATTGATAGTATTTGTAGTATTTT
>JABUQX010118000.1:7500-26714 GCA_015478945.1 Trachelipus rathkii
TAAACACGTGACTTTTGGCTTTTGTTTACTTCACAATCGACCATGGTTAAGATGATTGCTGGATGACTGGGGTTACCAGCACAGTGTATTACCTGAATACAAACCTTTTCCTATATCATAGCACTATCATATAACCAACTATAATAATATGTATATAGCAATAATAGCAACAGCAACAAGCAACATAGCTGTATACCAACTTAGCTAACCATAATATGCTAATATATAACAACCTTAACTCAACTAACCTATACTTCACTATATGTCTTATTGTTTTATGGATCCGTGGATTTGCTTTGTTTTCATATATTTGTTGGTATATGTTTATGGCAATAAATTTGAGTGCTGATAAACAGGATCAAAATTTTAAATACAAAAAAATAATTGACTTAATAAAATCTTACTTTTTTATGAATCATATGTTTAGCAGCTACCAGGAAGCAGAGGACTCCCTGTATATTTTGTGAAGATGTGCAAAGAAAATCTTTATTTTGAAAAACCCAAAAACAAAAGAAAAAAGTTACGGCAAATTAGATCCATCATTTGGTGCCCCGGAGTTTACTTCAGATCGTCGACCTTACTTTGGAGTTTAGGTATAGGTTTGCAGCATCGTAATCCATATAGAGTTGGGTTTCAGAAACCCCAGGACATTATACATAGTTCGGGATTTGTGAATTTTATTAAGAATCAGTATATGAAAAAATCGTAGGAACAATTTACAACGAAAACATTATTTTCTATCCTACATGTTAGTCTTTCACAGTTTAAAACTTGCTAAAAAATGTACGTTTTCGTTCTCATACCCAAATGAACGTTTTGCTCTGTTATTAAATTTAAAAATTAGGAAATTTTGTTCTTTCTTATCGGCATTTCGGTTAATTGTTCGTATCATATATATGAAAAAAAAATTACACTATTCATAATTCTGCAAATTCATGAAACTCATGAATTATATGTATATATACCATATGTAATATATATATATATATATAACTAATATATATATGTAATATATAACAATATAACATATATATATATATATAGCATAACTGCTGATGGAATATATATCATGTTTTTATGAAAGAATTGCATTGATGATATATTAATAATAATTGTATAGGTTATTTAAAATCTGCATTTTGTCGCCTGTAAGTAAATAAAATAGGGTAATTGTTTTATACAAAGAATAAAAAAGAAAAATAGGTAGGCAGGCTTTCTTTAAATGAATTCCACTTCTTTAAATGTTTATATATTTATAAAATATTTCTCAGATTTTGACATTTTTTATTTCTTTAAAAAAAAAAAAAAAAAAAAAAAATTATCAACTATTTTTTAAACTTTAACTTGGGTTGTTCAATGCATGAACCTACCTTGGGGCTGCTTTTGCCCCAAAATTTTTAAATTGACTCAAGACTATTAAAAGGATTGAGTATCCCTGCTTTAGCATTATTATTATTATTTTTTTTTTAACATTTCTTCTTACATTGTTAGTTTTGAAATTCGATTTAAATCCCGCATATAGTTTCTCTTGCACAACACTACTATTGCAAAATTGATGTGAAATTGATTAGAAGTTATTGAGAACAGAGAATATGCTGAGGTAATGTTGTCATGTGGAATTCAAATATTTGTGTTATATATGTAAGGGTGAAAGGAACACCTGTCTGTGGTCTACTTACTCAAAATGTTTAAACTCTCTTTTTTGTAGACATTCATCATTATGCTTGTCCTTGAGTACATTCCTAGTCAAAAAGAACGAAATTAAAAGAATATTCTGACACTCGTCCAGTAAGCTTTCCCACTACTAAAAATCCTTCAATACTTCCAGACATTTTAGCAAAACTTTTGAAGTCATCAAAGTTCACTTAAATAACACCAGCGTGAAACACTGACAAATCTATATTTTTTAACACCTACAAAACACTTTTTAGATCCCTCTCTGAAAAAACACTTTTAAAAGTCAGAAGTTTGAAATCAGTACAATTCTTATAAATTTCACGATAATCATTAGTACACATATACAACACACACATAAAGCCTGCATCTTTCTGTAGTAATAATATATATATATATATATATATATATATATATATATATATATATATATAATAATAACTTATATATATATATATATAATATATGTGATAATATATATATATGCTATATATATATACTATATAATAATATTAATAACCATATTATATATATATTCTATATCTCTCTCTCTCTCCAACCAACTAATAATATAATAATAATTCAACCCAAGTTAGTGTGGAACTTTATATCTAGTAACTAACCATATGTTTCTCTCTTATAATATATATATATATATATATATATATATATATCGAAAAATATATATAAATATATATGAAAATAGCAGCAACGGCAACGCTATTTTCAACCTTAATGGCAGCATCTTAGCCAACAGCAACAATAACATATGCCATAGCTAACAATGTATATATAATATATATATATAGCAACAACCAATAGCAACCTGCTCACTATGCCAACAGTGACCCATATATAGCAGCCAGCCAACAATCGCCAGCCAGCCAGCGCAACCAACCAGCGCCGCCGCCTGCTGCCATATAGCCAGCCATACTCTGACCAGCAGCCCAATACCAGCCAATATATATAACATATATATATGCTTCTCGTCAAATAACACCTAGAGTAAATATTTGCTCGAGAAGGAACGGGGAGGACGCAGCTTCACATGAAACCCAGCACCAGCACAGGCTTTGGAAACCCTGATCAGTTAGCCGGCTATGACTACCGCGGAGATTCGCTGCGGTATTGGGGCCGTCACCGCGATAATTAGGAAAACATAATCCACGTAACTAGACCTGGGAGAGGAATTGTGGAGTAGGTTATGTCCGGAATTTATGTCGAACGAGGATCATTCGCATGCAGAGCTTTACTCGATAAACAATAAGAGGAGATAGTGCGTCAGCTGTCAGAAGATCAGTGCGTAGGAATAACAACCTCCCACGCCGAAGGACACGAATACCAGGAGCAGTCCACGACGGTTCGGTGTGGTGCGCACAACCTTATTGCTGGGTGGTCTATGGTATCAGAAACCCTGACACACATGATCGCCAGCGATAACAAAGTGAGCCCAGGTTACGAAACTGCCGTGGAGAGACCGGTTATACGTCTGCGTGCGTACGTAGAATGCCACACAACGGCTTCCGCCTCTGCAGATACAGCTGGCGGAAGTAGCACCAGGGTGAGTGACAATACAGTGCGTCGACGCTGGCGGAGACTTATAATTACCGGCCAGGAGGGTCTGCCGTAAGTCCACCGCACCACAGCTTTATAGAGGTAAAGGAACTAGCCTTTGCCCAGGCATCCATTGGACGATGCTTAATTAGGCAAGGGTGTACTCTTTACGGACGAGTCAAGAGTGGTCTGTACGCCTCGGACATGCGTGCTAGAGTACATACCGACGACCGACGGAAAGGTTCGCGCAATGCAATGTGGTGCAGGTGCCGCCTTGGAGGTGTGTCGGTTATAGTCTGGGGAGGCATATCTTTCAGAGGCATTTACGAAGTTGCACATCTTCGATGGAGCACTCTTTACAGCCAAAATGGGTATATGACGGGCATCCTCGAACCAGCAATAAGATGCCATATGCCCCTACATCGGTGACTCTTTCATCTTAATGCATGACAATGCAGACCACCTAAAGCCCAATGTGTGAACATGACTACCTTAGGACCGATTCAAATTACGGCGTTGGAGTGTCCCAGCATATAGTCGGACCTCAACCCAATCGAACATTTGTGGGATATCCTGAAACGTCCGATCCGACAGCAGCCCCCTCCACGGACCATCCCGGACCTGCAACAGGCACGGCACGACGTATGGGGATCAAATCACGCACAATCCGGACATTCAGCTCACTCATCGAAACAAGCCAGGACGGTGTCCAGGCAGTCATTCCCGTGCAGAGGGGGTCATACACGGTATTGAGACAGACCCAACGCCCCCCGCTGCCGTACATACCAACATTGTGTTTGCGGCGCCAAACCTCCAAACCCTACTGCGAGGCCGCCAGGAGGAATCCACCATCATTATTGTCATTGTCTAATAAGTGTCTTCGCGTTCTTCAAGCCTTTCTACCCTTCCTTAAAACCCAAGTAGCACCCCATATTCCAATTTCGTAATATATGTAAATATATATATATATATATATATATATAACATATATATATATATATATATATATATATATATATATATATAACTTATATAACATTTAACTTATATTTATATATATATATATATATATATATATATATATATATATACTGTAATAACTAACTTATATATATATATGTAGCATATAATAACAATAACTATAACAATAACTAATTTTATTAATATATAACTAACAACATGTATATATATGCTGCTTCTTTCTTTCTCATATATAACTATGTATATGTTTGAAATATATATGTAATAATATATATATAAATAATATATATATAATATAATAACTATATATATATATATATATATATATATATATATATATATATATATAGCTCTTTTTATTTCCAAAAATAACAAGATATAGTCACCAGATCATTCTTAGAGGAAAAGAACTCAACATATATATATATATATATATATATATATATATATATATATATATATATATATATATATATATATATATATATAAATATATATATATATCTATCATATCATATATATATATATATATAATATATTAAATTGTAAAACCTCGAGGAACCTTCTTAAGAATAAGGGTACTATTCTATGATATTGCAATAAACAAACTGTTTTTAAAAATTAATATATCGACTACTATTACTTTTGTGCAGAGTCAAAATGTTGGAAAATTTCCAAGTTATTGAGATTGTAAATAACAACGACGGAAAGGTTTTTATTGTTTGTTTATGCAAACGCTTTTATTTCCAAGTAAAAGAATATTAATAACGGAAATAAAAGCCTGTACATTTGTCAGCAAAGTTTAACATAAAACTGATATGAAATTGGCAGTAATTCATTAAAACAGAAATAAAAGGATTGCTAGCGTTTAAGCAAAATTGGAAGGTGTTGTTATATGTGTGCAAACTTGGAAAACTCCGTTCGTTCGTTGACCAATCATAAAATACATTTGCTTGAATAACTTTTCTAATAGTCCCAATCAAAAGATATTAAGTTAATTTCTATTTCGAACAAGCTGTCAAGAAAAAGTTATCGCAAGAATAAAATAAATGGCTAAATTGATGGCTTCAATGTTTTTACATATAAATATATATATATATATATATATATATATATATATATATATATATATATATATATATATATATATATATATATATATATATATTATATATACTGCTATTCTCTTGCTGCTTATATATATGATAACCTTAACAACAGTAACATAACAGCAGCTGTATTATGTGTATATATAGTATCTGAGGTGGGAAACCAAAAAAGAGATTCCACCAGCATTGAGAGGCTCATTGGAAATTTATTTGATGTTTCTCCTGAAAATGTGTTGGATATCCTTAAGAATAAAGAGGATATTCAAGTTTTATTATTGCAACGCAAGGAAGGACGACCAGGTTCCATGGCTGGCATTGATCTAAAACATACATCACGTGAAGAGAATAAAAAGAAACGAACAGAGCAGGAGGCGGAGAGATGTAAGAGGATCTGCGAAGAAATGGAACTATACGTCACTGTACAGCTATCACCAATATCAAGCAGCGATAGTGAGGATGAGAAATCAGAATCATACACAAGAGATATACAGATAGAAAGTGAACCAAAGTACTTCAATGAGAAGAGGTACATTAGATTTTTTCGCACCCTGTCTATCTGAAGCATTAGCCAGTTGTAAAAAAAAAAGCGATCGGAACGCGGTTCACTTGTTAATAGCCGCAACAGAAGCTTTCAAATATGAAACTACAAGCTTAATTATTAATAACACATCATATCATCATCGACGGAAGGAATTCAGGAACCAGAAGCAACCGGAAATTAATGGCCAATCTAATGAAGCGGAGTACAGCTCGTTGGTCTTACACTGAGATAGCAAGCTTCTTTCGGCTTTATGTGGTGCGGAGAATATTGATCGAAAATATTTACCTTTCAGGGCAAGGAACAATTATTAGGTATGCCTGAAATTTTTGCAGCTACAGGAGAAGATCAAGTTATAGCCTTATTTCTAGCAGTGCAAAATTGGGGCATAGAAGAAAAGATACAAGCATTGTGTTTCGATACAACCGCAAGCAACACCAGAAGAACAAATAGTGCCGGTACAAACATTGGATAAATGTTTGAACGTAATTTACTCTATCTTTCATGTATACATCACATCTTCGAGATACTCTTAAAAAGTATTTTTGATATAGTAATGGGAGCAACATCTGGACCAGATGTAAATATATTTAAAAGATTTAAAGAAAGTTGGTCGACCATAGACAAATTTCTTAGTAGGGTAGACGTTGTTACTGAGGATGTCCGTGGTAATATGATGGAATTTCCTGAAGATCAGTTACGCCTGAAACAGCACCGAGATGATTATCGGGAATTATTAGAATTAGCCGTGATCTACCTTGGCGTCGTGGAGTCTCATTTCACATTCCTAGCAGTGTGAGCCACGCTCGGTGGATGGCAAGGGCTATTTACACCTTTAAAATACATTTATTCCAGGATAAATTCAACATGACCACACGCGAGAAAGATTCAATCTGAAGAATATGTGTCTTTCCTATCAGACTTAATTTACGGTCTTGGGTTATGGCACTTTTGACAGTTTAAAGCACTATATTGATATTTCTAAAACCATGAATTTAAAATTACTAATATGAATAAAAATAAATGAATAAATAAATAAATTACCTTGTCTGCGTGGTGGTGCACTCAAAACTGAACAGATTTAAAAATGACAAAATTATTAGTGACAATAGTTGGTTGTTATGTAATTATTATAATGAAACTCAAGGCAATCTATAAAGGGGACTGCCGAAGAAAGCATCTCCTATTTAATGTAGATGGATTTGTCTCTTATGAATAAAAGACTGAAATTAACACACTTTCTATCTTACCAAACTGTCCTATAATTATAATTTTAAAATCACTATACCCAATTTTATAATTTACAAGCAAAAGAATTGATTTCTAATAGAGAACATGCTCCTTAGTCAGAACAACTCCATACCAGTTCTAGTGGCTAACACCTCTGTGACTGTCAATGCAGCCTACTTATAATAGTCACTCCAAATATAAAAGTGAATAAAAAAATATTCACGGTTGCAGAAGACTCCAGACTCTAGTTGGGATGTTTTCTGTAATCTCTCTCACTGCAATAAGATGATGACTTTATAGACTTACAAATTCGATCGACATTTTTATGAGGAGGTGGTACAGAAGAAGCTTGCATGTAAACTTTTTTGTTAGGATTAGCCCCTGTATATATATATATATATACTATATATATACTATATAATATATATACATATATGATATATATATATAATATATATATATATATTATATATATATATATATATATATATATATATATATATATCATAAATATATATATATAATATATATATACTAATATATATAATTTATATATATATAATATTATATATATATATATAAAATATATATATATATATATATATAAATTTTATATATATATATATTATATATTTATATTATATATATATATATATAATATATATATATATATATATATAGTAATATATATATATATATATATTATATTAATATATATATACTATATCATATATATATAATATATATATATATTATTTATTATATGTATATTATATATATAATATATATATATATATAATATATTAATTATTATTATATATATATATATAATATAATATATATATATATTAATATATATATATATAATATAACTATTATTATATATCATATATAAATAATAAGGGATCGAAATGTAAGTTGCGTTGGTCTTTCTTTAGTCGAAACGATTGTAATTTCTGAGGAATGCCTCCTAAGACGAAAAAACCAGGAGAATAAGTTTCAAGTTAAAGACCAAGAGTTTTGTTAGGTTTAGTTGAAAGGAAAGGACTATGGAATACACATTAGCCTGCATGCCTGAGAGAACATCACCTAGATAATGTTTGGCTCAGCAGTCTCCGAGGGACCCTCTGAGGGAACAATAGTCTTCCGCCGGGAAATCAAAGCAAGTGTGGAGTTAACCAGCACCAAAGTGCCATAACTTTTTCTTCGCCGTAAGGGGGGTTTTGCTGCGAAAGTCTTGAAGCGATAGAAAGGAAACAGAAGATAAGAAACGTGATCGCGAGCTCAGAGGAGTAAAGATTTTAACGAGTTTAGGCAAATAGGTCTAGGAAATGTAGGGTTCATCTCTACATACATCAGGATCCGCTGTAAGGGGCTGCTGCAACTGACTCATGGTTATTCTAAATATAAAGTGGTAGCAAGTTGCCAAGCTGTACTCTTTGAGAATTAATAGGAAAGCTATTGGCTGTGGTGACGATTGATATCAGCAAGAATGATGATTTTGGAGAAAGGTGAAGAAAAGAGGATGTGTTCTAATTTGCAACTTAAGTAGTCAAATAATTTAGGATAGTCAGTGGAGTTATGGGACAGATATACAAAAAAGATGAATTTAGTAGTAATTGATCAGGGAAGCTTGCAGCCATAAGCATGAAAATTTTGCAAGACTTCACAAGTCAGGTCATGAAACAAACATCCTGTTTATTCTTTTTTCACTGCTAGTTCTTCACATAAGTCTTGCGTACACTTTCACAGGAAATGGGGATTTTTCAGAAGCACATGCCAAAGTACTGCAAAGGAAGCAAAGCTGCGTGTATACCGTGTCACTGCCGTGCAGCAATTGCAACCCCCCGACAAAGAAAAAGAATCACTGAAAGGGAAAGTGTGTCGCAACAGGCCAAGGACCCTCATGCAACTGAAGGGCATGATCCAATATTGGGGATTTTGGGACCCCATTTTAGCCCCCACCAAAAATAGACATACAAATTCCTTAATTTTTCACGGGGCAATTTTTGATGCGGGAACTAAAGCAAACCGCAGCTTTTTTTTTTTATCTCTAAAAACGTTGTATTTCGGGTGTTTTTCTGTGTCTGTAGTCATTGTTTCAGCGTTTTCATTTTTTTTTCGAACCTAATTTTTTGACATTTTTTAGTATCAACTTCTACAATTTTTTTCGAAATGACTTCAAACTTGAAATATACATAGATGGTTCTATTACGCACAAAATTATTTTTGAAAAATTGTGCTCAGCAATGTCGAATTTCAAAATCTACTTTTTTTTTTCAATTGCTGAGCGACAATTTTCAAAAATAAACAAAAAAACTACTTCTTACATTTTGTTGCAAGATAGACCCATCTATCGTATAGCTTTCAACGTTTGAAGTCATTTCGAAAAAAAATTGTAGAGGTTGATCGAAAAAATGTCAAAAATTAGGTTCGAACAAAAAAGAAAACGGCCGAAACAATCACACCAGACCAACAGAAAAAACACTCGAAATAGACGTTTTAGAGAAGGTAAAAAAAAAAGCTGCGGTTTTGCTTTTTTCCCCACTCAAAATTGTCTGTAAATTAAGAATTTTATGTTCATTTTTAGGTGGGGGCTAAAATGGGGTCCCAAAATCCTCAATATTGGATCAATGCCCTGAAAGACAACATTCGCGGCAGGAATTGGCGGCTGAGTCCGTATGCTGACTGGTACCCTTCGGTACCATAGAGATCAGGGCAGGGCATGTCTTTGATGCAAAGCAATCATCTGTCCAATACTTTATGTAAGCACCAGCTTTCTCACACCATGAGGTAATGTCCGTGACAACAGATGTATTAAATTTGACCAATTAGATTCCATTCTACTAACCGTAAATCTGGGGCCCGAGAGTGAGTGGACACCATGGCTTCGACGGCCACATCGAGCGAGAGGTATTTGCGTGGCTCGAGAATTTCAAAAGCATCAAATTTTCGGCCTGCTACGGGAGCCAATTCGCGATAGATATCATATTATATATATATAATATATATATATATAATATATTATATCTATATATTATAAACAACTAGCATATTAATAATATATATAATTATATATATAATATATATATATAATATATATATATATATATATATATATATATATATATATTAGATATATAATAGTATATTATATTATATATAAATATCTATAATATATAGTATATATATATAACTATATAATAATACTATATTATATATTATAATATAATAAATATTATATATATAATATATAAGTTATATATATATATATATATATATATATATATATATATATATATATGTAATACTATTATATATTATGATATATATAATACTATATATATCTACTATATATACTATATATATATATATATTAATATATATACTATATATATATATATATATATATATATATATATATAATATATATTAGTATATATTATATATATATATATACTATTATATATATATATATATATATATATATAGTATATATAGTATATATACGAGTCTTATATTGTATAGTATACATATAATATATATATATTAATAATGTATATATACTATATACTATAGATAAATAGGCTATAGTACACTCTATAGACTATATATATACTATGATATATATATGAGAACACGTACAGCATATACCTAGTATAGCCGCCTATTCACTGATACTATACCTATATAAATATATATATATAATACTATATATATATATATATATTATATTATATATTAATTTTCTACAGCTACGTATATACACATGTAATAATTATTAATAATATATATATATTTTATATATATATATATAATTACAACATACCTATATATATATATATATATATATATATAATAATATATATATTATATATTTATATATATATATCATATATATATATATATATATATATAATATATATATATATATATATATATACCACAGACATCATATATTTACTTACATACAGGAAGAAGAGAATGGTAGGTGTCTTGTGAAGGTGGGAAAATGCCACTCGTTTTTAAGGTTTTATCACTACTAAACAATAACTGTATCACTACTTTAATCATGAAAGGACAATTGAAAAAAAGAAGATAATCAACTTTAATCAACTTAATTTTCGAACAGCATTCCACTTTCGCATACTCAACAGTTCAATCAACAAAATATTATCACACCTTTTAATAACATTAAATCACATGAAATGTTACATCGTAAGGAATGAAAATTGCATTTTTAAATTGTAGAATTTAATAACTTGAAAAGAAATTGCAAAATAGCAGTAAGGATATTTTTATTATTTTGTTGTTTTATTATTAAGTTAATTTCGTTAGAAAGAATAGAAAATGTCCTTATATGAATCTATTAATAAATCTATACACACACACTAATGTCTGAAATAAATTGATATACTATCACTATAATATATATAATATATATATATATTTATATATAAATATATATATATATATTACTATATTCATATTAGTTTAATATAGTCTGTTCAGGTTTCTTTTTAATCTTGCGTTGGTGGTCCCCTGAAAAGACAAAATCAATACCCTTAGTGCTATCCGCAGTTTTGCATTATTATTATATTTGCACCTTTTCAACCTATGAAATATATATACTAACTAATATATATATATATATATATATTACGTATATTATATACGATAGGGAACGGACGTACGCACAGAGCACACGACTAAGTAACAACATATACTCACACACAGCGGCACTATTATATTAATTCAATCTCATTGACAACGCCGTAGCCACTATAACAACTAAATATATAACGACTGGTCGCTTATATATAGAAGAAGAAACTTTTTTTAGCTGTAAGAATGAAAGGTAGGAATAGGTAGACTTGTTCCAGTACATGCTAGAACACTCTATAAAAAATCTTCAGTCAATCGGAACTAATATTAACTTGTATCCTATCGAGGTTAAAATTTTGAAAAACAATTGATTAAATATCAAACTTAATTGATATTATTTGTTAACAATTGATTAACATCCGAAAAAGACTAACAGGAAAAATGTCATAATTTTTTGAAGATAGTAATTGAATGTGCATCTAGTAGACCTACAAATAATTCGGGGAATAAGACCCTTAACCTAACCTTCCATTTTTTCCTTTCAGTATGCTCACGCGGCTACTGGCCCGGCGATCGTCCTTTTCGACTAATCCATCGCATAACTTAAACTAAACGACGAAAGACTTATCTTTCCACTTTACTCTATCTTATTTCCCAAAACTTCGCCAACGTATCTCCATACTTTCACACAACTCTCGACTTCTATCCTTACAACAACACTATTCAAACTATTTGCAAATAATAGATTTTATAAATAATTAGTTCCACCTCAGTTTACCAGTAAACAACATTGTTTTACTCTCGTTTTCGGCAAATCTTTCTTCTGTTAATCTCTTCACTTCAATTTCTAACTGCGCTCTATTCTCGCGTGTCGCTTTACACCTTTCAATGGAAGCTCACACCCACTATCTTCTTCTTTCCGTGTAACTCTCTCCTTGACCATCTTCAATCAACAGCAAATCCAGCGTTTGAGTCTCAGGCATTCCTTGAGAACCACACACATCTCGATAACACCATATTCTGCAGCAACCCCTAGGAAGCATTTTATTTAGGCTAAAACAAATCATCAATCATTTGATAAACAGTTTATTTCTTATATTTCTCTTTGCATGATTTTTCCTTTTCCATCATATCATCTTCATGTGACTGGTATCGTGTTATTTTCAATATATTGGCCATATTTTTTTCTATTATATATATTTATCTCTTTATCATATATGGGAAAAAGGCTGCACAAATACTCCTCACGTTAAATACCATACAAGACGTAATAATTTTATGATTGCATTCTATCATCAATAGATTTATGCGTAGTTCTTGTTCTCAAAGATAATATTAAGAAAATTAATGCGTCCACTACACCACCATGGGAGATTCAATTGCTTTTGTAGTAGAAACCTCATGCTTTCACATAACATTTATTTTAAAGCAACATATTCGTTTTAGTGCTATCTCCTCTCTGATGGTGCTAATTTAAATTGTTTTCTAAATATATATATTTTTAAGCAATACATTACTTTTCCCATCCATCTCCCTAAGTGATATATATGCTCCTGTGGTTGCCGGAAATCTACTCCCGCGTGATGGCAGTATGCCCTCAAAAATTCATTGCAAGTTTTTTTTTTAAGAAAAT
Source organism: Trachelipus rathkii (assembly GCA_015478945.1). Lineage (NCBI taxonomy): Eukaryota > Metazoa > Arthropoda > Malacostraca > Isopoda > Trachelipodidae > Trachelipus > Trachelipus rathkii. Next base: position 20,825 of record JABUQX010118000.1, read on the forward strand.
AGAGCGAAGTTGCATCGTTCTCATAAATTCTTTCATCAGACTCTTGACACTTGAGACTTAGGGAGCTGTGTTCATGCTCTTTTCATTACAATTATAAGCCAGAGTGTTTTTCATAAGAACTAGGCCTATTAATTTGAGATGAATAATAAGTGAACTCGGCGTTTTCTTATTTCTCGAGATGTTCCATATAAGTTACTTGTAAAATTATTCTATTTACATTTTTGTGTTTAATTTTCCATCTGTGACTCCTTCAACGTCTTCTTCATTAATTCAGGTATTTCATTAGGTTCTACTCAGTATTTAGATTTTTATTAAGTTTTATTGTTTTTAAAAGTTTTGCTTTTTGCCTCACTCTTTTTTAAGATTTAAGACCAAAAGTGATAAATACATGTACATATACACATATATATATTATATAGATTATATATATATAATAATATATCAATCATTATATATATTATAGTAATTATATATATATATAATATATATATAATAAATATAATAATAGTATATATATTATATATATATAGTATAATATATATATATATATATATATATATTATATCTACTATCTATATATATATATAACTATATCTATATATGATATATACATATATCTATACTATAAATATATATATATATATATATATATATATATATATATATATATAGTAATATATATATATATAATATAATATATTATATATAATATATATATATAAATATATAGATATATATATATATATCATATATATATTATTTATATATATATAATATATAGTATATACATATATAGCTATATATTATATATATTATTATAATATATATATAATATATATATATATATACTATTATAAAATAAATACACTTATAATAAATCTAATACCCTGCCATCGAACTACACATGCACGGGTGTGAAGTTTGGTATATTATATATATATATAGTATATATTTCTTCAATCACACTCTTCTCTCTCTCGTAAATACTATCATATATAATTTATATACTATACTATATATATATCATATATATATAATATATTATATATATATATATTATATATAATATATATATATAATATATATATATATATATACATTATCTATTTGGTTATAGATTTATTGCTATCCGTCTCACACAATTATTTTAAGTTTTGAAACGTTAATTTTTTCTGAGTAGTGTTCCTCCAAATCATCCATCTCCGTTGTAAAGTTATAAGATTCGTTCAAGAAAAACTATGTAACTCAAAATTCTCTTCGAAGAACTATAAAAAATAATAATAATAATAAAAGAATCAGTAAAAACATGTATACGGGAGGTCACTATTCTTGTCTGGCTGGCTCAGTTTAGCCCCTAATTGAAAATGACCATAATTTTCTTAATTCTACAGCCATTTTTGACCTAATAAACAAGCAAACTGGCAGCTTTTTCTAACGTCTAAAAACGCCGTTTCCAAGGTGTTTCTGTGTCTGTACGTGGTTTTTTTTGCCTTTCATATTAAGGAAACCTATATTTGATAACATTTTTCGAATTCATCCAACAATTTTTTTCAACAAAATGACTTCCAAAACCTGAACTTAACAAGATGTGATGTATTACCTAGAGAGCGCATACGGTGAAATCCTGTGATTTTTTACCCCAGATCCAGGAAATTCGAATTTTCAAACCTTACTTTTTTTTTTGGCTTTGAAAATGTAAAATTGCAATAATTTTTTTTTCTGCTCACATGCGATCAAGAATGCAATTTTCAGGGCTATATGTAGTCGGGAAATACCCATTTTTATTTCGATTATCAAAATTAGTTATATACAGCTAGTTTGAGAATTTGTCCTTGGAAAATCCTCAAAAAAAAAAAAGAAGTTTTCAATAAATTAATATATAAAAAAACCGTTTTCTTAGAATAAGCAAAAAACTTACTCTAATTAGAAATGGGTGTTTGATCGGTATCAGTAGAAAAAAATATCTTAATTTCATTTTTTTCAAAGAAATTTTTTTTTTTTTTGCCAAAAGTGAAAACGCTGAGATATTTTTATTTCTACTCATTCCGGGATCACTATAAATTTTTTCGGAGTTGAGTAATAATCTGGGAAGATAACCTTTTTTAATTAATAATAATTTGTTTCTCCAAGAAAATTTTTGTTGCCAAGGAAATCCCAAAATTAATGTATAATACCAAAAAAAATATTCTTAAAAAGGTGTATCTCCCGCCTTAACTACATGTGCTAAAATTTCGTTTTTCATCGCATGACCAAAAAACAATGTAAATTATAGCAATTTTTCATTTCAAAACCAGTAAAAGTAGGTTTTAAATTCAACGGTTGTTTGGATCTGGGGTCAAATATCAATATGTCTACGTTACTGCGTTCTCTGGGTAATGGTCCCAACTAAGCATATCTCAAGTTTGAAGACATTTCGAAAAAATTTGTAGGACTTGAATAAAAAAATTTCAAAAACCTTACCTTTTTTCAAAAAAAAAAAAATATGCAAAAAATCAAAAGAAATCACTTCAGACACATAAAAATAACCGAAACGCACGTTTTAGAAGTCAAAAAAGATGCAGTTGCTTTCCAACTTTTATCAAAATTTGACCACAAATCAAGAAAATTATGGCCATATTTCCGGTTTGGGGCTAAAACTTTACCAGTTAGGAGCAAAAGTAACTCGGAGAACAAAATCCTTATAAACTTTAGTCAACAGGCCTGTTAAACGAATAAAATAATTTTGAAAAAGTATGCATTACCTTTAAGTGGTTCTTTGTTTTTAAAGCTCGCACCGTTATGCAATGGAAGGTAACTACTCTAGCTAATTGCTCCTAGGATTTGGACGAATAGTATAATTAACTTCAAGGGCAACTCTCAGTACTAGCTGAATTACATATTTTTTAAATGTAAAAGTATGAAGAATGTTTGGCTTTCTTTAACGACTCAATTAGAGAACAATCCTATTGTTAAAACATACTATTTAACTAGGTTCATACTTTTCCACACACACACACACACACACAAACACACACAACACACCACACACACACCAATATATAATATATATATATATACTATTATATATAATATATATATATATTATATATATATATATATATATATATTATATTATATATATAATATATATATACCCATATAGCACAGATTGTTGCAGATACATCACAGCCCGACGTTAATGTTCGTCCCACTCGTCTCACATCACACATAACGTCCGCTATACTGTGACACGTGCTGTAGTATCTTAATGTTGATGTCACGCTTTTTTTCGTCTCCAATGCAACGTATTTGTCGACGTTACACTTGTTAATTAACATGTTTCCGCGACACTGCAAGGTCGCACCGATATCCTTTTAAAAATAATAATCGGCCCTGTCTTTTCCTGCCAATTCCTTAAATTTCTTCATAATCTTTTTTTCCATTTTATGTTTTTGATTTTAAGTCAATCTTTTATCACATTATTTTCTAGCAGAAATTCGTATTAGTGCATTCTACACTTTATTTTTTTCATAATGTCGTACATTTTGAATACACTCGATAATTTAATTAATTATTCTACAGTCACCATATGCTCTCGCAAAATGGCGAGTTGGAGTGACTTTGCTGTGTGTCATTTAAATTTTTTGTTGTAAATTAGTTTATTATGTGCTTCTGTTCTTTTAATTGTTTCACGGAAATATCTATTGGTAATAGTTGAGTTTAACAGATTCTTAAAAAATCGATTTTTATTAGGAAAATCAATCGATCAAAAGATAGCATTAGCGAAACCGTTGAAAAATTTAAAGAAGCAATTAAGGAAAACGAAACTTTTTTATAATATATATATATATATATATAATATATATATATATATAATATTTAATATTTATATATATATAATATATATATATAATATATATTATATATATATATAATTACAAGAAACGAATTTACATGTGTTTCACACAAGTACATAAATTGTTTTCGGCAGCAATACAACACGAAGCCTATGACGAATTAAGCCATGCTTAAACCGCCACTAATGATATCTAACGTTTTCGAGAGAAAATAAAACTAACAATTTTATTTAATAAAAGTGAAAAGAAAACTTGATTTGCAATAAAAGACCTTCATAACAAATCATAATTATTTAATGTTAAATTCTATGTAACTGTCCCTAACTTATATATATAATTATATATATAATAATTATATATAATATATATATATATATATATATATATATATATATATAGTATATATATATATATATATATAATATATATCATGCTTTCAATCCAGCCGTTAAGAACTGAGAGTATGTCCGAAAACGAAAGGTCGGATGCAATTCGTTACCCTTCATCACGTTGCAGGGATGTTCGTAAGAGTAGCTCGTAAATACTACGGTTACCCATAGACGTCGCAGTGATGTCGCTGTTAAGTCGCTGAGAGTGAACATTTCCCACATCCAGGGACGTATTATTATATACTGATACGACGATGTCGCCATCGCAAAGGGACGTATAAAGGACGTCGCTTTTTCGTTAGTGCGTGCTATATGGGTATAGCCTATACTATCAAATATATATATATAACTATATATAATATATATATATATATATATATATATTATAATCTATATATATATATCTATATATTATATTATATATTATATACTATATATATATATATTATATATAATATTATATATATATATATTATTATATTATATAAAATTAATATATATATATATATACTATATATATATATATTTATATATATTATATATATATATATATATATATATATAATATATATAAATATATATATATATATTATATATATATATATAATATATATATATTATATATTATATAATAATTATATATATATATTATATATTTATTAATATATATAATAATATTTAATATTAGATTATATTTATTATTATATATATATATATATATATATATATATATCATTATATAATATTATAATATATATATATATATAATCAGTATTATTATATATATATATAAGTATAGTATATTATATTATATAATCTCTTTGCAATTTCAGAATATTTGGACAATTTATTTGTAGTGATATATAAGGTTATAACTCAATATATATTATTATATATATATAAATATTATATTTATATATTAATTATATTTAATCTATATATTATATATATTATATTATATCATAATAATATATTTAAGTTTTATAAATTATACATGATATATTTTTCAATATATAATATTATCCTATGTTTATATCTCTCACTAATATAGGAAATTTGACAATTTTTATATAGAAAAAGTCAATATACGAATAGCTCAAGGCGCAAAGCCTTAGATGCAATGTTCTAATAATCTATAAGCAAAATATAAATAGTTCCTCCTTCATATTCTATTTCTCGAACTGTAAGCACTTTCAGACTTGTCTTAGAAAATATAAAAAAGCAATTATATATATATATATATAGTATTATATTATATATATATATATATATATTTATATATATATATATATATAATTATATATATATTATATATATATAATTATATATAATATACCGTATTATATATATATATTATATAATATTATTAAATAATTATATATTATATTATATATAATATATAATATTTATATATATAATATATTATAAATATTTATATATATAATATATATAATATATATATTTTTATATTATATATATATATAATATTTATATATATTAATATTTAATTAATTATATATATACTGTATTATTATTAATATATATTTTTTATAATATTATATATATATATATATATATATATATATATATATTTATATATATTATATATATATATAGTATCATCTATATACTATATATATATATATATATATATATATATATAAA
>JABUQX010118001.1:7500-30765 GCA_015478945.1 Trachelipus rathkii
CAACAAAATGGTCAGTCGATGTCTGCTTATTAATTTATCACCGATAATTTTTCTAATCTACGTAATCGAATATAATATTGAGCCTCTTTCCAAAGTTGATTTTTTTTGGTTTCGTTTTTTTTTTTAAACAATGAGGAATAAATTTAAATATAAAAAATAAATAACATCATATATTAATAATCTAGTAGACTGTTACATACTTATTTAAACTTACAATATCCTAGTAAGAAAGGGTTTGATTAAGTTAGGGAATCATTCCGCTGGCTAATGTGACCACCTTTACCTTTTTTTGACAACTTATTTTTACGACCTTGTACTTTTTGCCCAATTTTTTCAGCTCCTTCATGTGCTTTTTTATTTTATTTTTAGATTTATTATTATTTTTTTTTTTTATTTTTGTAGATTTATTATATTTTTTTTACTTTATCATTTATGTATATTATTTTTTTTGCGATTCCACCCCCTAGCGCGTTTCGGTTCACCAACGCTTCGCTTAATCGCAAGCCCCCGAACGCCGCACCCACCACGCACCACAGCGGACCTTTTTCGCTGTTCCAATCTCGTCTACTCGTTATAATGATAATATCACGAAATGCATCATAGACACTCTACCCTATCACACACCCCTCATCATCCAGTCCTTACCCTACCGTACTCATTTCCCTATCTCTTACCGATCAATTCCTTGCTGTTTATCTGGCGTATCTCTCAAGAAGATTCCAGCCTCACTATCCATAATTCATTATCTATATCAATTGCCTTCACTATTTAATATATTATAAATTAATTATTATATAATATATTATTATAATATAATATATATATATTTTTATATATATAATTAATACTATATATTATATTTATAATATATTTTATTATTAATATATATATATTATTATACTATTAATATATATATTTATTATATTAAATATATTTATAATATTAAATAGTTGCTCTTTACTCTCTGAATTCCAGTATCCGAACTTCTTCTTAAGAATGCCCATTTATTACATACTATCAATGCTATATGTATATGCTGCCATACATTTCTATTTCATATCATCATACCCCAAAAGACATATATTAACTGAATGATTATTATTTGGGCTTGTGTCCGTTAAAGTTTTTAGCTAAATGGTGAATTTGGTTATATAGATACAGCTCACTATACTCTATCATTTGGACAAAATGAAATAGCATTTCCATATTAAAGTAAAAAGCACATCGATTTTGATTTTGCCCCATATAGCACTTCTTATTCTATAATATATTATTTATATATATATAATATTATCATTAATTATATATATATATATTAATATTATATTAATATATTATATATTAATATATATATATAATATATATATATCTAATTTTACATTATATATAACGAGAAAGTAACCTACATCCTAACACCAAACATATAACATACTACCATACATTCACACATCCACAACCCTTACTGCACTTTACAACACCACCACACCCAACTTATACAAAACCAACCCACCATACATTAACTCACTCCCTACCAAAACACTCCATACACCCACGATATAACACCCACCCTTACACCCTCATGATTACACACCTAGTCCACTACACCACTCTACACACAATTGATATACCAGCACAGCTAGCTATTATACCACACAATACGCTACTTTTATACATACCCTAACCATGCATTCTCAACCGTATACTACCCACACACATACTACGGCTCACCCTATAATATACACTATCTAACCAACCTCCACAACCACACAATATAATAAATTATACTATACACCTTACTTAAATAAATATCATGTATCATGGAACCTTCCAGAGGCGATGTTAAACTCCATCACGACATCCAATGCATGGTCATATCCCATGAATCACTCTAAATCAGGAAAAGCTGACATACATTAAAATAGATATTTAAATACAATATAATAATGAAAAAAAGAATGGAAAAAAAAAAAAATCGAGGTATTAATCATTTATAAATTGATGCAAATTATAAACATACAACATCCTAACAGTAATCAGTATCAATTATACCTAACACAAGATGATATATGCTTTCTTACTGCTTTATGCTTAATTCATGTTTAGCTATTTTTACTGTTTTCTTATTGTTTATCTACTCACATTTATAACATAACCTTAAGCAGTCAAATCAGTAATCATAGAGTACCTCCTAGACTTAGTATCTCTTTACTGCTACTGCATATACCTGTTTATAATCAGTCCTACTCCTTAGCCTCTCTTTTTTTTTTAATCACTATTCTACATTACCCTTAAACAGATAAACAGTAATCATAATTTCTAACAAGTAGGTATTCTTTTTTCTGCTATCTTTATCATGTTTTTACTCTTTAATCATTTATGCTAACTCTGCTTATGCTTAACTGTCATCTTACTTTTTAAATTTGCGTATGCTTAACTACAATTTATAAATATGTTTTTTTAATACTTTTAATTATTTTTATTATATTTTATTTATTTTTTTATTTATTTTATATTTATTTATTATTTTATGATAAAAAAGATTAGTTTATCATGGAGGATATAATGGACACCCACTTGGACGTGCCACACACACACACCACACCAAGTTCATTAAACACAGTATTATACACACATATGATACTTATACACAATTCATAGACACTTCTTACATACCTCATCTTTAACATGCGTAAACACATCACTATACTTCATATGATACTTAAACACATCACTATGACACACATTTCCTAGAACTTAATACATGACCTACACACAATTACTACATCAATTATCTTAACCACAAATTCTCACACAATACACAACATTTACTTACCACCATTACTTACATCCACACAATTCTACACCATACCATTATTACACAAAATTATTACATCATCACATACGTATATTAAATTTATGTTAAACATCATTATACTCACAATATAACTAATATCAATTTCAAAACTCTATAAAATCAACTATCTGACAAAGAATTTATTATTAACTTAATACTTTTCTTATTTTTATAACTAAATATTAAATGATTATTAATTATAAATTATTAAATATTTTACACTAAGCAATAATAGGTATCAGTAACACCCTAACCTCTCAGCAGCTATGACACGTTTGTTCTATACTACTCTTGACAATCATCTTAACCATTAAAAGTATATAACAAAATATCTTCTCTGCTCAACATAATTATTTATTAAATCAGTCTATTTATTAAAATACGAGCATTTTATATTCGCCCCCCCCCATCTATCAACTACATCACTAATAAAATTTCTCCTTATTATCATTATCTATCACTCTACCACACATACATCACCTATCACTATTTATACACTCTTCAGATACCGAACACTTTTCCGAAAATCTGTTAAATAAATACTTTAGGTCTAAATAGGATATCCTATTTGTAACCTGCGAATGCCAATTCCAGGTCAAATATATTCAACTTGGACCCTTTTTCTGTCAAATTTGCAAACTACGTTAGGCCAATTTTAGGACCTAAATTTATATAAGCTCCTTTGTACCGCATTAATCTAATTACCAGGTCAAAAGTAATTCCAGTAACAAACAAAATATTTCATATTATTTATATTAATAATTTTCCAATGAAACAGCTGGATCGGTAAGATCCTTAAGCAGGTAAAAGGAAAGTTCCTTACTTTGATTGTCGGTAAATCCTTATTCTATATGACTCGTATTGATGGTCGAAATTATCGTCTTTTGAAATAATTCTTTCAGCGGCTTGTATCTTTAGCAGGTGTTTTTATCTTTAGACCCAAAACTCATTTAAAATCATAGTCATTCTAGCTGTTAAGCGGTGCACAAGTTATCTGATTGTATTAAAAGTGTTTATTCTGACTAAGTGTATCATATTTATAATAATCCTGAAATTGAGGAATAATTATAATCTTCCTAAATAGATAGAATTAACTTCACTAGTTTCTACAACGCTAAACCAACCAGACTCAGAATGAAGCCCCACCCGCCCCAAAAGGCGCCAACCCGCAACCCCGTGGCGCCCGCACGCGTCCCGCCCCCCCGCGTCCCGCCAGGGTCTAATCATTACTCAGCTCCAGATTCCTCGATACCGCCAGACTCACAGCTCGACCTCTTTTCACTCCTGGGCGAATAGAAATATACAAAAGAATAGTACTACACACCATCGAAGAATTAACCCCGATATAACCTTCAGCAATACTGAACGCACTCGGCGCTTAATCTAGCCGACTCTCAGCCCTAGACTCGCCAAAACTCACTGAACCCTTCCAACCATACTACGTACGAGCATCTCGAAAACCACGTACACACCCCTCGACCTTTCTTCAAGCAATCACATCATGATCAGGCTCCAGGTTGCGAGTGCAGGATGATATACACAATTCAGTACCATCCGTAATACGTTAAATTCTATATCTATATTATAGCGATTTTAAGGACTAATATATATGCCATATTGATAGACCTGTGGTGGCACCATACCGTAGCTCGCGGGCAACGAGTGTGTGTCTCTCGCATACCGTTATGCGTAAATAGCTGTTAGCTCTGCGATTCTCTGCGTATTCATCATATATACATCAGTTATATAAAATTAATGGAATATATTGTGTTTATTAGAAATATATATATATAATATAATATATATAATAATATATAATATAATATATTAGTGTCCTATTTTCAGAACAATGTCGATTGCTCTTTGGGTTGTTAATCTTGAGATTCAGTCTTTAGGGAGTAATTTTGCATCTAATTTTCTCTCATCGTTAAAAACTATCAAAATTCAAGGAAGTATCCTTCTAGTTAAACTCTAATTCCTAGAAATGCAATATTAATATTTACGCTTATTAAAATAAAAATTTTAAATTTAGGTATGTTAAATATAATCAACCTAAATATTTACTGAAAATAATTCTTTGTTGTTGTTTACATTATTATCCTTATTACTGAATATTTTCTTGTCTTTCCCAATGCTTTGGTGTATGATTCTCTTAGGGTACTTTAATTTACTAAAAGTTTTTATATCATTAATTTCCGCTTCGATGGTGAGATCACTGCATATGCGTAAGGCATATACTATAAAACCCCGATGCATTGCGCAAAATACATACATTGGTATCATCTCTGACAGTCTAGTGCTCGTGCGGCTGTGAATTATCCTCCTTCGCTATGCTTACTCTTGTCTGAGGTTATGTTGCTCAGCATCGGATTCTAGGTGTGCTGTTTTCCTATACAGCTCTATGTTAGTATTTCAGCGAAGAACAGCTGCCATAATAAATATAACTTCACCCTAACGTTCTATAGTATAATATAATAGTGTAAAGCGAAAAAAATGTGTTGTGTTCCTCATATCAAAGGAGTTGATCACCTCCGTTTTTTATCATCTGTCAAACAGTTGTATGATTCTTACTTTTTCTTTATCGCGTCTTCTTAGCTGTGAGTTGCGCTTCTACCTCTGCTTCCACTCTTTATGCCTTTCTGAGTCACATTTCTCCATTCCTCCACTCTTTTCAAAATGTGCTCCCTCGTTTGTATCTAGAGTTGCCTTCGTCGACTACAGTTTTCTGATTCAATTCTTGCGGATGTGGCGGGATTTCTCGGTGGGGCTAACGCAATTCTTGTGAAATTTTTAGACTGTCTGTGTTATAGAACTCTCAACTGTTCGTTGCTTCTTAATTATCTGTGCCTACTCTAAAACACCTCCCAACTTTCCTATCGCGCTATGTTGCGTAGCTGTAGCGTTATTGATTGTTCTCAGCTGTGTTTGTAAACAATGCATATGAGAGTGAGTGTCATTACTTATGGTAATAAGTAACAAGAGGCCCATGAAGTAGGAATACTGAACATAAAATAACGTGAATTCGTTCTTACAAAGACAGAACCCTACATAGTCATAATAACAAAATTAATTAGAACTAAAAATGTTGTGTTTAACAACAGTATAGTAAGCCGTGGTATAATTTCTTGTTACAAGGATTGAGCCGTAGTCGCCGTGGGTGCTGGGTGGTGTTGTAGAGTGTTTGTTGCGTGGTGCTGTGCTCTATAGTGGGTTGTACTGCCGTGTGAGTTACTGAGTGTTAATCTATAAATAAAAAGTTTCCTCATTCGCAGCCCCTAAGGTATGGGAAAATATGACTGCTCTTATGCACATGTGGTGGCGTGCCGCGAGCTGCAGAAACCGCTCTTGCGTTCAAATATTGTGCCATCACTGCTTTCGTGGACGTCACCAGCAGCTGAGAAGAGACAAGGCAAGATAACATCTCGACCCGGGACATTCCCTCACTCAATTCGCGCGCGTGTTACCCCTCGTTTCGTCGCGATTGCTGGCCCCTTTGGTGATATGGTCCACAAAATCCTTTTCTATAAAGTTATTACAACGTTCAGGGTGCCCTCGAGACAATTGGACTCTCAACATTCCTCAACCACTGCGCCGTCGTCTCGCTAAGCTCAACTGACTAGAGCGCCTGGTGTTGCCTTATAACTAGTCGTTAGTACATTCTCACTTGTGAGTATTGTTATTCGTAAATTAGTATCGTAGTAGAATACTTACTATCCCTTTGACCATGTAAGCATTGATTATTCTGTATTCAGTATGTATGGTAGCCTCACATTCTTTCCTGAAGTCACACTTTCTTGTATAATATTAGAAACCAACTTGCCTTTACATTACCAATTTCTCACTTACAAGTACTTCAGCACTCCGCGATTCCTTTCACTTTAACTCTCAGGTCTACAATTGTCGACACTTTCTTATTGAGGGTATTTTAAAATGAAGTTTTTGAATGTGGCTGCTTAATAGAGATCAAATAGAACGACACACCGTGCTCGAAATGAACAAGTTTAACAGACACTATTAAGTTTTCCAATTTTGCTCTCTCAATAATGATTCTCGTAGCTCAACCAATCATCTTCGACCACTTTCTGATAGACGAAGACATAATAGAGGCCGACTGAGCAGCTGCTGTACCACATGACTCGTCCGCACTCGATATAGTTTCGACAATAACAATATTCCTTTATTAACTTGCTTTAAAAGGATACACTTACCGATCCTAAGCATGTGTCAGTTATAGAATATATATAATATTAATAAAAATAATAATTAAAACACAGATTTATCTTGTTACTATACGGGAATTAACCTTTATTGACCTGTAATATATATTACGGATTAATAATTAGCCGTTCTACAAAAACGTGTCATATATATCCTATAATATAGGCCTAATAATTTCAACCAACGATAGCTATTGCACCACTAATTTTACAGTAATAAAAACAGAGTCATTGAATATTAATATATTTATGAACCTAGTAAGATTATAGCCTTAATTCCTGCACCTAATGATACTAGTTACAAAAAGGATATATCCTACACATTTAGATATACACTAAATAAGTAGTTATATTATATACATAACACTATTTACTCAGAGAGAGGTCATAGTTTATTCGATTATCTCCCATGTAGTAAGATGTAGATATAGATAGTTGTGTATTTTCTCCTGATGGATTTATCAATTATATCATAGATAATTAAATATATTAAATAATTATATAAAAACCCCGACATTTTTTCAAAATAACTTGAATAATATATTTTATTAACTCAATCATATATACTACGGTAATAAATATAAATGTAGTGAATAATTGTTAGTTTTTAATAAATAAAAAATATTAAATAAGATTTTAAATAAAATACATGTTATGTTAGCAGAGAAGAACTATTTTGTTTATATTTATAATATTATATAAATAATATATACTATCTAATATTTAACCATGGCATAAAATATCATACTAACTAACATTAAAATAACCTTATATGAATAACCCAACATTAGCCATAAGCTTGATATTATATAATAAGTGTAGTGTTAGCTATAGGGCTTAGCCTTACTGATTTACTGATTATTGTTTTAAAGGTCCCGTCTTATATAAAAATAATATATAATTTAAATAAAGAACATTTCATATTCTTACAATAAATAATTTGGTACTTTTACTATGTGTTAAGAGAAGCCTCGGACTCTGTTAAAAAATATAATTTTATAAAACAAATAAATCTAGTAAATATAAACAAATGTTGTTACTTCGCAGATTCGTACAAGGTTGTTGTTCCCAAAGAAGTTACCGAGCGATAGCCTAGATTATGTATCTTTTACATCATTAATACTATAAAATGATAATAGTATTCATTCAATAGGGAATAACCCTTTTCTCAATAATAAGATATTGTAATAAAATATCATAATATATTGAATATCAATAATAAGTACTATATAAAACTTATAGATAATAATTATCTAAATTTAAAAATATAAAAATATGTAATAATATTAAAATAAATAGATTATACCGTTATAAAAATATGTAGGAAATGAGTGAGGATTAGAAGAATTTTATTTGTTTAAGTTGAAGAAGAATTGCCATCAGTGAATGATGAAAGTAATCAAAAGAATACTTCTAGTGAGACGCAAGATAACTGAAATCATCTGACTTTGTGTGTCTGTTCTTATATAGTTTAAATTGTACGCTTTATCGCTGGTTACTGGTACCCGTGTTGTATAATAATAAGCAGTCAAAAAAGGTGTAGTGAGTAGCCTTGGAATACGTGGTTCAGTCTACTTTCGGGTGCTCCAATTAAATGCTAAATAAAGTTTAACAGTATAACTAAGGTCGCGATCTAAGATAGAAAATCGAATAAAAAGTATGAGCCGCATTCAAATCTGAGTCGTAAAAGTGTTCTCATAAATTGTATAGAAGATACTATTGGTAACAAAATCTTAAAAGGTTTGTTTTTAGAGTTATATACATTCTTTTTACAAGCTGCTCTAGCTCTCCCAGCTAAGTTAGTAATTATAATTTGTAACTCAGACATATTATGAACAATACACATAACATTATGTTATTAATGTATAACTAGTTCATCTGTTAGTTATTTTAATTTATGTTTTAATTTGATTTGGTTTTATAATATTTCCATTAGAATGATAATTGTAATGTGTAAGAATTTTATATAAAAGTATTATATCATATTATTTGAGATTTAGAGAATGTTGTAATAATTGGTTTATAAAAGTGAAAGTTGATTATGTTTGTAATGAAGTGTTAGTACCGTTTGTGGCAGATTTAGGTGTGGTGTGAGATTGTGTTGTGTGTATATTGAGATTGTGAGTGACCGAGTTTCTATTTATCCGGCTTTTTATGTTACCTGAACTAATCGTCTTCCAATCCCTTTACCGCCATATTCCTCTGAGACAGTAATCATTGCCAGCTCCAATATTTTGTCAACGGAATATTTGGCAAAAAAATTGACAGATGCTTCGAGGACAGACAGAACTTTGTGTAGCGTTTTCACCTGACAAATTATTAATAAAGAAAAATAATTAATTAAAAATTTTAATACAAATTTATTAATAGAAGATTGATATGAAGGAGGAAGTATTAAAATGCCCCTTTGCCTAATTGGACTTTGTAAATGACTTTGGGAAATGTATGAAATAAAAGTTTATAGTTGATATTTTCAGTTCTTTTCAGTGCTGAATAAAGTTACCAAAATTTTGTTTTTCTCTTCATTTTATAGAGTACTTTCGCTACTAAGAATATTAATCTTAATAATATTTACAGTTCCTGCTGAGTTGGTGGTACTCATTCCGACTCTGACTCAAAATGTAGTTTTCTTTAGCAAATAAATTTATCAATTTAAGAATTTTTCGAGGCTTTGACATATTTTGCTCACTGCTTCTTCGCCAACAATATTTTGAGACTTTGTTTATCTAAAGAAACTAATTTTAATGTTTCTCCAAATTTTTTAATTATTCACACCTCACGGGCAGAGCCCTATACAAGGAGGAGGAACTTTTCTAGGTAATTGCTACCCAGGATCCGGACGAGGAATCGAACCCTGACCATATACCTCGCGACTCAGTCACACTATCCTTAAACAATGGTTGGTTGCTCCTGTAAATAGTGTTACGACCACTTAATATTTTAGAAACAAATTGATGTTATTTCTGAGGCATTTAAGAAAGTGATTTTGATTTATTTCTTGGTTGTAACGTGGGGGTCGTCGTTGTTATGGGTAAGATCTTGGCAAAGTCGCCATTTTCCATGTCTTCTTTGTGGAAGTTTATGGTAAATGAAGGAGAGTTCAGTTTCAAGTTTATTTCTTCTAGTTCGCGGGATAAGAACCTTAAGAATATATAAATATATTAATACAAAAAAAAGTATGCGTACATATAAGTATTTCAAAATTGCCCAGACACAAATTTTTACATACATTGATTCTAGCATTTTCGTTAGTTTTTATTATTTTTTTTAATTATACTTTCGTCCAGCCTCATACAAAAATAAGAGTGAAATAACAAGCGCTTAGCCCTAAATAATTATCTAACATCACTCATAATATTAAATTATATATTACACTATTCACACTCTCTATATATACATAAATAACCTCATATAATATATATATATAGATTTCTACTTTTTTGTCTATAGAATTATATAAGTATGGATATTCGTTCTTATTAAATATATATGCATGATAACATACGCTCATTAGTAAATTACATTTATATACAATAATGTATAATAGAGAGAGTTTTTATGTATATAAAGTGTAAATACTAGCAGTTAAAATTTATATCTATGTTTCTTCTTAAAGGATAGTAATTTCCCTTAGCTAACTCTTTAATTATATATAAACCTTAACTCTTTCAAATCTCGAATATTTAAATTATGTTATATATTTAGCATTAAATTATAAATTAATGAGTGACGCTTGTGATTTTAAGGCTACGTGTCTTTTATTATATAATATTAACTGATATTTGGTGCTAGGACAATATTAATGAGCATACAGATGTAGATATTATGTAGAAGTTTGTATTTTTATCAATTTTTATTCTATTTATATATATTCAAGTTTTGTCTTATATATTTTTTTTTATATATTATATTTTAATAGAATATATTACTTATGACTCTATCGGATTTAGATAAATTCACTTTTAGATGGTTTTAATGTTGGAAATTAAAAAAAAAGAAAAGAAAGAAAAAGGATGCACTAACAATAGATAATAAAATATTTGACTATCAATTTCATTACTATTTATCATGAGTAAAACAAGCATAAGAGCTGATCATAATAGTTGCTCGATGATCGGTACATCGAGTGAAATGTGTCTGAGAAATGTGATTTTATTTAGAGATAATTTGGTTAGAATTTTGTAGAAAATCTGTTGTCACTTTATTCTCTGTATGATGAATTATCTTTACAAGAGAATAGAGAATATCTTACTATATAATTAATAGATTATAACAAATAAATTTAAAATAAATATGAAGTATATTAACAAATAAATTATAAATATTAATATTATTAAATATTATAATTATATTATTTTATTATTATTATATTAATGTATTAATAATATTATCTAATATAATTATATTTATATATATATAATATAAAGCAATGTTAATAATTCATAAATATCATATAGAAAAAATCATCCTTTCAGTACTTTGATTAACAATGAAATTACAATAATATAATATATAAATTAAATAATAAAAAAAATAAATATTAGTGAATATTAAAATGTTAAATAATTATAATAATTTAAATAAAAAAAATTATCATTCAATACTAAAAATGAAATTACAACAGTAATAAATAACAATAACAATAACAATTACAAAAATAAACAATTAATTAATAAAACAATAATTAAAAATAATATAAATAAATGAATTTAAGAGAATGATATATGAAACAGAGTCTTTGAAATACTTTGTAGCAGTATTTCCTTTAATTGAAAGGATTTATAATATAATTTTTTTATTTTGAAATTAATAAATATTAATATTATTAAAAATAATGAAATAACACTAATACGAACAGACCAACGCAACAAAACGGAACAAAGAGAAACAACTATTCGAACACAAAAGAACAACTTAAACAAATAATACAAAACTAACATTAAGCAATTAAAATAAATAGAAAGAGTTCAGTAAACAAGTATTACTATTTATAAACAATATATATCAATTAATGTTAAATTTGAAAACAAAAAAAGATTTATTTTATTTATTAATATTTTTGAAAAAAAACCATTTTATTTTTTAAAAATATCACAGATATTAATAAATGCGAGGTTTAATTTTAATAAATCAAGATAATAAATTAGCAAGTTATATAACATAGATTTAAAATATAGAGTTTTCAATTAAGTCAATGATAATTATAGAATTACATTTTTCAATAATAGACAATAGTTTATCAGAGAATGGAGCTTGAGTATCAACTCCCAATTAAATCACACCTTTACAGCTCTTCCCCCATCGATATTATGATATATAATATAATTCATATAAATAACATCCATAAAATCTTAATAATATATAGACATGAAATAATCTATTTTATCAATAGAAATTTATATCATATACATATTACAGTAACATATAACGAAATTCCCGTCTTTCTAAAGCTACCTTCAACCTAAAATTACCATAATATATAATAATATATAACTAAAAGTAAATAAATATCATAAATAATATTTCATATACAATAATTATATTTAATAATAATCATCTACTATAATATATAACTATAGTCATAGTAACAATAATTAAATTTATAATATAATATCATAAGTAATCAAATAATCAAAATATAAATGCATCATATATAAATTAATATCCAAGGAATAATCATATTAATATTAATCATATTAAATAATCATCAATCATAATCATAATCATAAATTATAATTACAAATAATTAAAATTACATTAAATATATATAATTAACTATAAATTCATTAATAATATATTATACATAATACTATAAATCATAAATATAATCTATAAACATTACAATATACAATTACATTATTCATCTCATACTATATACATAATATATATACATAATAATAATAATTACATATAATATAATATTAAATATATCATACTATACAACTTAAATTCATAATAAATCTAATAATCTCAAAAAATAATCCATATAACAATAAATAATAACATTAAATATCATATAAATATATTCAATTCTGTCACTAATATTAATCTACAAACTCAATAAATATAATTACATTAAATAAATAATAATTCATAATCATAATAATCATTAATTACATATAAAATAATCATAATCTATTAACTATAATTAAACATAGTCCAATAATCATAATAATGTTAAAATAAAATCGTAATAACGTAATAGAGGATAATTATGGTTAAAAATAATAAATAATATAATAAATATTATAATAAATTATGCTAGGATCAAATAATAATAAACTGAAAGCAAACTTTACTACAAACGCATTCCATTACACAGTATTGGAAGCATCTTAAACATCATATAGAACAGTAAATCATTATATATGGAACTAAATATTCTACTGTCAATTAAAATAATAATTATACATATAATCTATATATGATTGGATACTAATAACAAATAAATTAATAAGGAATATAAATTAAAAATTGTATATTTCAACATACAAATTAACTTGAGATGATAAAAGTCATAATATATAAGATTTAATAGGGCATCGTAATCAATAAATGTCCAGGAATTATTAAAAACTAAATTTTTATCTACAATAAAGAATCTACGGACAGTTAACAGAATTATATAATAATGAATAAAAGAATCCTAAATCTTTATAAATTTACTGAACATAAATCATCAATATAGAATAAATCCATAACATAATAATAATCAATACACTAATCAAATAATATACAATAAATAACTAGGACTATTAATTATAAAATAGATATATTCGATACTCATAGAGAAACAGAGTCCAATTGTAATGCCCAGAAGACAACTAAACACTATTTCATGCTTAGATTACACAAATAATCCCATATCATTACATCTAGGCTACACAGCATCATTACAGAATAAAGTCAATTCTCGAACCGCCAAAATCTATTAAACTTGAATCAACTGTCCAATCAGATATCCACTCATGATTTATCCATCAGATAAGTACTTAAATGAATACGATCCTCGAGATATGATATAATAAATACACTCAAGATACTACATACATTACCTATCACAGTGCTATATCATATACATGAATGGAAGGAAATCATAGCTATATCAATAAATTATATGGAATTAGATTACAGACACACGTCTATACATTATACCATAATACTAAGAGTAACAGACATACAAATATCATTCTATAGTAGACTACATACAACTTCATGCATAATTATAAATATATCCGCTCTAATTCACTGAATATGATAATCTCATCATCATCAAATAATATTGCACTAAAGCTATTAATTACTATTTTTACATACTGTTATATACCATCAATCATACATCACAACAATCCATCATCGACATTGAAATTCGATACATTACGATCCCAGATATAATAGACTGGAGATTCAATATACATACGTAACTCCACAATCGTACTGTCGACTCTCATATCATACTCCATTACATATACTAGCAAGAATACAAGATATCAGAGATACGCTACCATATAATTACTATACTCACGAGACTCTCCCATAGGATATAACAATTGTCAAGTACGCGCATGAAATTTGCATCCATACCAACTCAAATCGCATAACGAATACACACTTGCTTCGACCTTCCTTTAACAGAGCATATCATCAATAATCGATAATACAAAGATTCAGCGCAACAGCATAAGATATTGTTCGTCATTATCCAGAAACAATATTCAATCTTTATATTTAAGGTCTCTAACTGTAGAATACCAATGGGAGGATACAATAATGATATTATCTATAGTATGACAATAAAATATATTCAGATTCTATTTCCATTCGATGTTCACTCTGGATAGCATTGTAAGAAACATACTTATAAATATATAACATCTCAATATTTGTAATCTCGAAAACATCAGAGAGAGAAAACTCAACGGCGCAATAACTCATAATAACTCGCTCTCTGTACTACATTAATACTTCAATATACTAATAACGCTCTCAATAAGCTTCACTGAAATCAAATACCATGACTCGTAATTACGATCAAATAACAATGATCATCAATCATAAACTACATGAATAATCTCACACTAAAATGACATATACCCATCACTAACGCTCATACAACTCATAATAATCCACACTCCACAACAACAAGAATCACCACATACCCATCAATAAAACACAGCATTCTAAATCACTATTAAAGCATCAGAAAGAAAATACCAAAAAAAAAATAAGAATAGATATATAATATAATATAAACAAAAAGAAAACAACAAATAAAAAAAAAGTAAATAAATAATAAAATAAAACAAAATTAACTTAAAGACTTAAAAAGAAAGAATTCTGGAAAGTCATGTAAAAATATAAATACGACTCAAGAAACAAATATACATAGGTAATTATAGAAAAGCTCAAACATAATATAAAATGTTCTTTTTATAATAAAGGAATCTTATCCTATTTAAACCAATTACCCCGTCAATATAAGAGTTATCCCTACTATGACCCTACTACACTTAATTAAAAAATAAAATCAATAAAAAGTAATAATATTACCACCTATATTACATAAATATTAAAAGACCAATTGAATAAAGTCATACAACTTCCTTAAACTAAACACTAATACTACTTACAGTATTACATATATTATTATATACCATAAAAAAATAATATAAACTAGAATAATAAAATAATCAACAAAGAAAAAATATATAAATAAAATAATATATGACAAAAAGAAATCCATATACCATTAAAAACAAAAAAAGAAATTAAATGGAATCATAGCATTAATAATTTAAGTTAATTAATAGAATTAAATATATAAAATACACACAATATAATTAAATAACCAAAAAAAACAAAAATACATATACCAAATAATAAAATAACCATTAAAAAAAAACACAAAAAATACAAAACAAAAACAAAAAAATATACATACGGATATAATAATATATATATAGAATACTAAAACTAAATAATACATATTATAAATATAAATATATAATTAATAATATAATAATAAAATATATAAACTCTATAATAATATACTTATAATATATATTTATATATATATAACTTAATATATAATATAATAATATAATATATCTATATACACTATAATATATATAATATAAATAACTACCCAACTATAACTATATATATATATAATATAATACCTATATACTATAAAATAATAAATAATAAATATATTATATATTCATTAATATATAAATAATAAATAAATTTATATATATAACATAAACAAATATATATATATATATATATAATAATATATATATATATTACATATATATAATATACATATATATATATTAATATATAATCACAATAAAATAATATATAATACATTATATATATAAATATATATATATATATATACTATATATATACATAATTACTATTATACTATAAAATATATATACAAATATATAATCATCTTATATATATATTACCCGACCTCACATATATATATACTATATACACTATAATAATAATAGTATAACTATAATATATATATATATAAACAAAAAAGAATATATATCTAATAAATATATTATAATTTTAAAATATAATGAAAATATAAATAAATATATATAATCACAATTTTATAAATTAATATATTATAATATATATAATATATATATCCTATTATAATATATATATATTATACCATATATATAAATATATTAATATATATATTTATATATAATAAATTATATATACTAAATAATTATCATAATAATATAATAATACCTATTTATAAACTATATATTATACAATATATATCAAATTAATTTATATTAATCCTATAAATAAGCAATTACAATATATATAATATAATAAAATAAATATTAATATATACATATACTATATATATAATATTATTTATATTATTAATACCATATCATACTATATATATATACTAATATATACTAATAATATATATATATATATAGATAAGGTCCAACTTAAAATTAGATCAAAGAAAATAATATTTGATAATATTGAAATATAATATTAATATATATAAAGTATAATATATATAAATATAATATATATATAAATATATATATATAATATATTATATAATATATATATAATATATATATATATTATATATATAACCTCAATATAATAATATACCCTATAACATACCTATCAACTACTAACTACTATACCACAAACCTACAGCTATATAAATACTAATATATAGCCAAAATTAAACACATAATAACTACTATATAACAATTACATACCCGAAAATCTACTACAAATCAATGTTAACAGTTACATGAAACATACCCCTAATTAAGAATCATAACAAATAATAAATATTATAATCATTAAAATAATAAATAAAAAATATTCTTAATACTATAATAATATAAAAATAATAATAAAGAAGTGAGAATTATATTTACAAATGAATGAAATTCCAAAAACAGACACATTATCTTAATGTTAACAATATAAAAATAAAGAGTCGTAATCCACTAAAGCGTTATCGGTATTAATACGTTAACGAAAAGTTAACTTCGTTAACCGTTAATCGCTAACCCAAAATTCTACAAATCTGATAGGATAGTAAATCAAACAAATAAATATCTTTTTAAACTCTAAGATTATAATGCATTCAGATATAAAAATTATTTTAACTGATAAAATTATAATATAATATATAATAATATATAATATATATCTATATAAATATATATCTATATCTAAGTAATAATATAACCACCACTAAAATATAATATACTATAATATAAACATATCATATAACTATATAACTATAATATATATAATACAAATATAAAATCAATACTACTACTACTATTATATAATAATAATCATATATAAATTAAATTATATAAAAATATATATTAGATATAAATATATATATTATCTATATATATATATATTATTTATATATATTATATTTATAATACTATATTATATATATATATACTATATATATATATTATATATATATATATATATTATTTATATATATATTATATATCTATATATAATATATATATATATATTATAGTATATATATAATAATATATATATATATATGAATTTAATTTATATTAAATATCTGAGAGATAAAATTAATCTTCTACAAATATTTTCTAAAAAAATTAAAAAAATAATAAAATATAATAAAAATATTAGTATTAATCCTCTTTCACCAAAACAAACAATACCACGAATTGATTTTCAAAAAAAAAATCTTATTTTCAATTCATAAAAGATATTTTAATCTTTTATTTATAATATATATCAAAATATAATTAATTTATTATTTATATATTTATTTGTGAAAGTGTCATTTAATAATTTTATAAATTAATAATATCATTATATAACAATAGTATGATTGGTATTGGTGTCTGATAAAACACTAAATTTTATATAATTTTCATTATTCTACCCAAAATCCATTATAGTAGTATATAATTATTATTATATAAGTTTTATATATTTATTAATTATTATTTTTATAAAATATATATATATATATATTATATTAATATATCCTTTATTAATATAAATATTTCTATATAATTTTTATTTATTTTATTATTTTATTTATTTCTTTTATTTTATGAAATTATGATAATTATCTTCAATTTACAATAATGTATATTTAGATTTTGAATCAAAATATTTTCTCGTAAACCATGTATTTTTATTTAATATATAATTAATTAGTATAAGATAACCGAATTTCATAAACTACCCTATTAAAAAAATCTTTATGCTAAACCGTTTACATATTCGTAAGGCAATTCATTTTACACTATAAACTATTAGCATAACCTAGTTCTACTCTAATATAATTTAATAAAATTAAACCATAAAATATAAATATAAAAAAATAATAATATTATTATATGATTATAATTAAGAAAAGTATAAGATATAGAAATAGATATGGAATAGGTAAAATAATAATAATAATAATTAATAATAATTAAATAATAATAATAATAATTAATAAATAATAATCAATAATAAACATTACTATATTATAAATAATTAGTCAAAAGAAATAATAATATATTTTATATAAAAAATTATATGTATAATAAAATAATAAACTAAATATTAAAAATAATAATAATACCTACAATAGTAAAATTTGAAAATAAATTATATAAAATAAATATATACATTAAATAATAATAATAATATATATAATATAATCAATAATAATTAAATACAATAATACAAAATCAAAATATTTATTAGAAGACTAAGTTAATATTTTATTGTTTACTAAAATCATAGAATTTTATTAACTATTACAAATTTCAAATTACAACAATAATTTGGATGCAAAATTTCATCTCCATGCTGAATGGGTCTAACTAATTGCAAACACACAGTGGTTATTGTGATCCTTTAGACAGCTCCGAATACAATATCATCAAATTTATTACCTTATATAATATATCATATTGTTAATTACAGTTATATAAATTTTGAGCGTCAAAAAATACACTGATGCCAATTCATTCCTTTCATATAGTAATTTAATTGTAATTAAAATCTTACAATAAATAATAATGGTAATAAACTAAGTACAATAAAAATATTAAAAATACCAATAATGATAATCCCGATCAGTGTAGTAGCTATGAGTTTTATTCATACTCAAAAATTATGTTACAGCTAATAATCAAAATAATAATAATCATATATGAATAAAAAATCAGATACGGAAGATTACATAATAAAATTTAATCATATATCATTATATGATTCAAATTAATATAAAACATAAATGGACAAATAAATAAATGGGGAATAATGGAGAATAAAATCATATTAGGTACAATGTTACCTAATACAATATAATAGTAAATACCAATATATTAATTAATGCTAAGGTTGGAGAAAGAGTAAGGAATAGAACATAACTTTTTAAGAATAGTGAAAGATAAGGTAAGAATAATAGAGAGTAAATAGATAGAAAAGAGTAATAATATAGTATAGTAACATAAGATAGAATAATAAGATAAAGATGAGTGGAGAGAACAAGATAGAAAGGGTTTGAGGAAGAAGAATAAGAGAGATAATATTAAATAATATAGAATAAAAATGAATAATAATAAATAATAATATAATAACAGCGACAATTATAATAACAGCGACAATAATGAAGAAAGGAAATGCAAGTAGATGATGATGAATAATGAATAATAAATGAGAATAATAATAAGTAATAAGAAGAACATCACAATGATAATAATAATGCATAAATGATATGAATAGAAGATATGAAAATAATAAATATATAAAACAATAAGATAAATAATAATAATAAAATGCAATAAATAATAATAATAATGAATAATAATAAGAGAATAATAATAATAAAATAAATAAGTAATAATAATCATAATAAATATAATAATAATAATAATAATAATAATAAAATATAATAATAATAATAATATAATAATAATAATAATGACAATCATAATAATAATAATGATAAATGAGATAGTAATAGTAATAATAATAATTAATAAAATAATAATAAATAATATAATAATGAATAATAATAAATAATAATAATAATAATAATAAATAATAATAATGAATAATAATAATAATAATAATGATAATACAATAATAATAATAATAATCAATAATAATATATAATAGAATGAATCATAATAATATAATAATAAATAATATAATAATACTAATAGTTAATAATTATACATAATAATAATAAATAATAATAATAATAATAATAATCAATAATATATTAACATTATAATTACAATTATAATTAAAATCACAATTATAATTATAATCACAATTATAATTATGGCTGAGAGATGTGAACATAATATAATAATACTAATTAATATAAACTGCCAATAATAATAGATAATAATATGAATAATAATAATAATAATCACGATAAATTCATACATAGAATAATAGAGTAATAATAACTAATAAATAAATAATAAATATATTAATAATTGATGAATTAATGATTTAATAAGGAATTATTAATAATAATAATAAAAGCACAAGTATACACTTCGAAAAGAGTAATTTGTATCAACAAGAAAAATGATGAATTACGTCATTAGTTTAATAAGTGTTTAATATGATAATAATAATACAGAATCAGATAATGAATAGAGATATATATAAATATATAATAAGTAAAAAATAATAAAAAAGAGTCGTATGTTTTCCTAGAATAAGATTTCACATTATGTAAAAGTAAAGAAAATTTCTACAAAAATAATTGAAACAAAGATTTTTAGAAGTAGTAATAAAAACTAATATAAATATAAAGTAAGGATGAAATAATTGAGAGAGTTTTCAACCCATGGTGATAATGTATTATTCCAATAATACTCCAAAAAAATAATATAATAAAATAAATAATGAAGAAAATAATAGAAATAAATACATAATAATAAAATCAATAAAATAATATAATAATAAAGAGTAAATAATAATAATATAAATATAATAATAATAGAATAAATATTGAATATTAATAATAATAATAACAATCATAAATCTGTGGAAAAGTGAAAGAAAAAGAAAGAAAAGAAGAGAATTAAAGTAATATTTCAATTTATCGATATGAAATTTCAAATAATTATCCTATAATAATAATAATACCGAATAATGAATAATAATAATAATCAATAATCATAATATAATATATAAAGGTATGAATGTTGCAGCTGGCAAATTCTTAAATTTGTATTTTTGTGGTTTTGGTTTTGCTTATCGTTAA
Organism: Trachelipus rathkii; assembly: GCA_015478945.1. Taxonomy (NCBI): domain Eukaryota; kingdom Metazoa; phylum Arthropoda; class Malacostraca; order Isopoda; family Trachelipodidae; genus Trachelipus; species Trachelipus rathkii. The sequence goes on from JABUQX010118001.1 coordinate 29,387, forward strand.
AAACTTGAAATATCCCTTGGTCAGGTAACTAACCATGATGTTGCCACATCAAAAAGGTGTGATAATATAAAAAATATATAATCAAAATATGATAATAATAATATAAATAATAATCAATAATAATAATAATAATAATATAATAATAATAATATAATATAATAATAATAAAATAATATAATAATGAATCAATAATGAATGATATCAAATAAATAATATCACTAAATCCCATCATCAATAGTAATAATAATAATATATATAATAAATAAATCAATAATAATAAATAATCAATAAATAATAATAGCTATAAACAATAATAATAATACATATAATAATAATACATACCTACCATAAATAAAAAAATAAAATGACAATCAAATATAATAATAATAATAAATAACTAATAATAATAATAATAACTAATAATAATAATAATAATAAATCAATAATAACTAATAAACTAAATACAATAATAATAATAATAATAATACATAATAATAATAACATAATAATCATAAAATGAATAATAATAATAAAATAATAAATAATATAATAATATAATATAATAATAATAATATAATATAATACATAATAATCTAATAATAATATAATAATATAATAATAATCAATCATAATATAATAATAATAATAATAATAAATGATAATAATAATAATAATAATAATAATAAGTAAATTAATTATAATAAAAAATAATAATAAATAATAATAAAATAATAATAATAATAATAATAATAATAATAATAAATAATAATAATAATAATAATAATAATAATAAAATATAATAATAATAATAATAATATCCCTAACAAATATTAATAATGATACATAAGCTTATCAGACTTAAATAATTTGGCTTTGACCTAGCAGATACTTCCGCTTGCCAAAGAATCTTCCAAAGCGTAAATACGTTAATTATACTTAATAGCATATTATTGTAAAAAATAATAGGAATACCAACCTTACAATTTTTAACAGGAAGTCAATTTTTGCTTCTGGCGAGCCTAATTTCATCCCTCCTCTAAAAATGGAACTGAATTTCGGAATTTTCAGCTGATTTACGACCTATAAACACCAATTGTGTAGCTTTTCTGACGTACTAAAAACGTCGTTTGCGAATGTTTTTCTGTTTCTGTAAGTCATTGCTTTGATATTTTAAATTTTTCAAAAACCGATGAAATTTTATATGACATTTGTCGAAACTCCTAAACTATTTTTGAAATGACTCAAACTTGAAATATATACAAAAGATTTATATATCTAAAAGTAATTGTTGAAAAATTCTTAATATATAGACCCCAATTTGAGCATTAGTCGATTCAAAAACCTACTATTTTTAAGTTATTCAATTGAAAATTGGGATA
>JABUQX010118003.1:0-10000 GCA_015478945.1 Trachelipus rathkii
CGTATTACTTCGTTCAAGTCAGATTTGGGTGTTATTCGTTTTCCGCATTTATCGTGAGCAACTTTCGCGTTTTCGTCTTGCCGCTTCATATATATATATATATATATATATATATATATCTTTATATATATATATATATAATATACTATATATATATATATATATATATATATATATATATATATATATATTTATATATATATATATATATATATATATATATATATATATATATATATATATATATATATATATATATATATATATATATATATATATATATATATATATATATATATATAATTTTTGTATATATATGTATATATATATATATATATATATATGTTTTTTAGTTGTGTCGATTTTGAAACTAAATAAGTTATTTAAATTTTCGGAAAAGAGTAAAACACGATTCTTTTGGTCGATTAATTTTATTAATGTTATTCATGTTAAAGTTAATTAATTTTTCCTATGTTTTCGAGAGAAAAGGTCATGTACTCTACAATATTAAGAATAGGAAATTAAATATGCAATCAGATATTTAAAACAATCAAATATCCAAATATCCGTTTTATTTCATAACAAACATTCAAAATGGGCTGAAGCATTTTATTCTTATTAAATTTTTTTGTTTTTAAAATTTTACTTGGAAATGTATTAGTCTACCCTAACTTTTTAAATACGTTTATAAACACAAAAGTTAACATTTTTATTGTAATGTAATTCGTTTCTTTTAAGAAAATTGAATTTTAAATATGTTTTTAAAAATAATCATTAACGCTATTATAAATTAATTGAAATACTAAACACTAGATTGAAAAATATCCGGCTTTACTTCAATTCATAGAAATGATTTCATAGCTGTTAAAAAGTAGAAATAATTTCATAGATTTATATTAGAAACTTAACGTTTCTTTTAGTATGGATGAAGTGAATCTTATTTACTATTTTCAGACTCTAATGTTCGTAAATTTAGTTTTCACAAAAGAGTAAGCCCATTTATGATAAATTTCCGAAATTAGAACTTTTAATAATGTGATTTAATTAATATAAATATAATTTGTTTCGGTTTTTTTGAAGTTGTATAGTTTGTATTACCCAAAACTGTTTCTGCAAGATTAATAACCCATCTTCGAAGACGTTAAATACCATTTTCTAATCGTTTTCCGAAATGGAATTTGGTAACAAAAGAAAAAAACAAAATACTTAACGCGTTCCAGGAAAAAAGCTCTTGCCATCCTTGTTCTCACTAAAGGAAATACTAACGAAATATTTTGAAGGCAATTCTATAATCGGTTAAAAAGGCTATTATAAATGTTTTTTAAATCCGCTTTATTGAGAAAAAAAAAAAAGATTTATAGAAACTAAATTCGTTAATACATTTTTATTTATAATTTTGTGGCGAAATGGTAAAAATTTTTATAAGAAAAATAAACATTTAAATATTTTTTTCTTAACTATATATATATATATATATATATATATATATATATATATATATATATATATATATATATATATATATATATATATATATATATATATATATATAAAATATATATATATATATATATATATATATATATATATATATATATATATATATTATGTAAAAATTTATTTAGAAAACTATTAAATATTGGTCATTTTATAATTTAGACTACAGTATAAAAATATCAGTATTTATGAGTCATCAATAAAGGCTTAAAAATATCATATCAATGCGCGGGATGGTCACAGCCTTCCCCAAAATCAGTAAAAACTTTAGTAATCTTTCAGTAATGAATTGGTGAACACGTATACTGTTGTCAATATTTAAGTATTCGGGTTCATTAAAGTTGAGATTGATTCTCATTAACTTAATAAAATTGTACGCAGTATTAAGTACAAAAAATTTAATATAGACAAACAATAAGTGTCTTAAAGTTTAGTTCACGGCTTATTACAAAAATATTCAAATTTATGGCCTCAGTAAAACTGTTGGAGTTTAAGTTACTCTTTGAAAATTTGTTACTTTAAAAGGATTAAAATGTCTTTGTTTATGAAAAGGAAACCTTTTCAAACCCTTTTGGATTTTCCTGCCTTTCATTTTAATGATAATCGCATTCATTATTAATTGCAAATTACTAAATTATATAAAGCGTTTTTAGGAGGTACCTCAAAAGCGCAAAGTCTCCACTTCTGTCTCAACATCAAGAAGAAAATATTTAAGGTAAATAAATATTTAAAATTTTTAAGTATATTTAGTGTAAAAATACTAAAAATAGTCCGGTGGCGACAAGAGCCACTTCTATCAAAAAATGAAAAGAAATTTTTTGATATTTTTGAAAAGGTTTTGATCTATAGGATCGCCATTTTGAAAAAGTGTTCAATAAGTAAACAGTCATTTTTGAAAATGTACTAATGTACTTAACAATTTTTATTTATTCATCAAGTGAATTATTAGTGAAATGAAAAGTTATTTACCTTTAAAAAAGTGATTTGAAAATTTTATTAGTTAAACTTTTTTCATAACTTCCAAACATTTTCGAAAGCAGTCTTACGCATGCGTAAAGATCATCAAAATTAAATGAATGGAAAATTCCAAAAGGAGTTGAATTTGTTTCTATCAATTATTTTTTGTAATAATCGATATTTTATTTAAGATCGATAGAATAATCGATAGAAATATCGTTCTTTCATTAATCGATAATAATCGATATTTTATCAATAATTGTAAACACTAAACATTTTGCTGAGAGCGTTGTGAAAGATTCTTCAAGATTGTTTTTTGTTTTTTAGGTTTAATTATTTTAATAATATAATTAATTGTAGTAATTAATGTTTAATAATAACAATAACACTGTGTGGTTGTGTTTCCTTTAAAAAAATGGTTTATTTAATGAAATAGCAAAATAGTGTTTGAAATTAGGCTGACCCTAGGGCTGAACATCAGTTTTTGACAAAAGTTTTTTGAAGGCCTAGGGTAGTTGTAGGCCTATATATTTTTTGATTCATATTGGTGACACAATATCAGGCATTTTTTAAGTAAATAATTTTGAATTAAGTATTTTTGAACAAAATGGACGATTTTGTCAAATTTAAAAAAATGAGGTCTAATTTAAAAATTCGTATTACTAAAAGAGTAAATAAATTAAATGAATTAAAATCAAATGACTGTTTGGGTATTATTTTCTGCAAATCTCAAATAAATGAAATAAATAAATTGATATTAAAAATCAAAGAAATTGATGAAAGCATGATTGATATTTTGATGGAATCTGAGATTGAAGGCCTAAATATGGACTCTGAAATAGAAAGTCAAAGTGATTATTATTTAGAATTAGAAATTAAATTAAGTGTTTTTAATGAATTTATTTTAAGTAAAGAGACTGCTAAAACAGAACCTAATATTTCTGATAGTTTTGTGGAAGCCTTAAATAACATAGATCACACTACTAATGTAAAATTACCTACCATGAGTTGTGCAGTATTTGATGGTGATGTGAATAAAATTAGTTTTCAAGTTTTTTTAAATCAGTTTATGAATGTGGTTGGAAATAACCCTAAACTTAATGACTCTGTTAAATTAATGTACCTTTTAAGTTTTTTGAGGGATTATCCTTTAAGTATTGTGTCTCATTTATCTATCATACCAGAACATTATAAAGTAGCATTAGAATTGTTAAAAGCTGAATATTTGGATGTAACTACTATAACAAATGACTTGTTTGCCTCTTTGATAGCTATTAATATAGAATCCAAATATGATAAAGATTTTTTATCCTTAAAAAATGCATTAAATAAAATCAGGGCTATTATTTACGATCTTAAAGTGCATAAATTGGATTTTACCATCTCAAAAAGTCCAGGCTGTTGTTTGTTGTCACATATAGTAGTAAAAAAGCTACCTAAAGTATTTTTGAAGGACCTGATAAGAAAAGTAGGGCACAATTATCCTGATATTAATGAAATTCTTGACAATTATCAGGATATAGTTAAAACCTTAATTAGTACTAGTTCTTCCTCTGAAAGAACAGTAAGTGCCAAACTCAAAAGCAAAGGTACAATTGTTACTACTCAAAAAGAAAAAACATCTCAAAATAATGCTACAAGTAAACAGCATTCTTTAGCCAATTTTCAAACCTCAAGTAAAGTAAAAGAGGTTGAAAAAAAGTGTAAATTATGTTCTGGGCCACATTCTTTGGGACTATGTCCTGTGTACAACAATTTTGAAGGTCGAATTAATAGAATTAAAGAGTTGGGGTTGTGTGAACAGTGTGCTGGTAACCATCCGCAAGCACAGTGTTTTGGTAATAATAATAAAATGAGGTTTCCGTGTAAATGTGGAAGTAGATCACACATACAACCATTGTGTAATGTTAATAAAAATGAGGTGGTAAATACAACGACCAATCATTGCATAACTTTTCATCAAAGTTTAGAGAATGAATACATTCCGCCTACCACTTCATTAAATATGGTTTTCAATGGTAAAGAAAAAACTTTAAGATGTTTGATAGATACAGCTAGTAGTAGGTCTTATATTTCAAGAGAAGCTGCTGAAAAACTAATACCTAATGTAAATAGTCTTCCTATAATAGAATATGAGGTTCAAACTTTCATTGGCTCTAAAATTAAAAGGTTTCATCAAACATTAATTGGAGTTAGAGTTTTTAAAAGAATAGTTTTTATTCCTTTTCTTATAGATGATGAATTAAATATAAATTATAAAGTAGATGGCATTTCAGATGTTATAAATAATATGAAACGTAATGGTTTAAATTTTGCTGATAGTAATTTTAATAATTCTAATGTAAATAGTCATATTAAAATAGATGTTTTGCTTGGAATAGAAATAATAGACTTGTTTCCATCCTTTCAGACTGTACCTTTTGCAAGTGGCCATTGTTTACATATTGGCAATAATAAATTAATACCAATAGGTAATATTTATAATTTTTTAAGTAGAGAACAAATTGTGCATTTGGTTGAAACCAGAAAAAGTAAAAAAGTTAGTAATTTCATAACTCAGTCTAAAGTTGAAACAAATAATGCCATAATTCCTAAAAATGATTCTGAATGTAATAACAGAAGGCTGAATACACAAGTGTATTTCGTGTTAGAACCATCCAAAAGTTATTTCAATCCCATTGAACAGTTTTTGGATTCTGATATTGACAATGGCTTGGAAAATCTGTTTAGCTTGGAATCATTGGGCATCAAACAGGACGAAGACATTCTGAACACTGTAGATAAATGTCAAGTGCAATTATTTAATCAGAATATGATTTTCAAAGACAACCATTATCATGTAAGCCTTCCTTGGTATGAAGACAAAATAGAATTAGTTCCTAATAATTTTAAAATATCTTTAAATATAGCTAATAGAGTGTTTGATAAATTAACTCAAAATAATTTAATAAATGAATACAATAAAGTTTTTGAAAGTCAACTGAATGATAAAATAATTGAAAAAGTAAATATAAATTTTAATGATCCTTCAGATATTTGTAAATATAAATTCATTCCTCATCGCCCTATAATAAGGCAATCAGAACAAGTAACCACTAAAATAAGACCAGTTTTTAATTGTTCCCTTAAAAGTAATAAAACTCTTCCATCTTTGAATGAGGCTGCTTACAGTGGTTATGACCTCATGAATTCACTTTTAAAGCTACTACTAGTGTTCAGAACGAATCGTACTGTTGTCATAAGTGATGTAAAACAAGCGTTTCTGATGATAAGGTTAAAAGATGAAGTAGATATGAATAGGTTCACTTTCTTATGGTTTAATAACGGAAAATTAGAAGCTTATAGGTACCTCACTTTAATATTTGGGTTTACTTCTTCTCCATTTATATTGCATTATATTATGAAATATCATGCTTCTAAGTATCCACATGATAGATGTACTGAAATATTATCCTCAGGCTTCTATGTGGATAATTTAATATTTACAAGCATGCAAGAAGAAAGTGAGATAGTTGGTATTTATCATCAATGCAAGAAACGAATGGAAGAAGGGGGTTTTATCTTGAGATCTTGGAATAGCAATTCGGATGCTTTGCGTGTTAAGTTCAAGGAAGAAAACTCCTTTGTAGAACATTCAAGTTGTTGTGAAAAGATCTTGGGATATAGTTTCAATGTGGTGACTGACTGTATGCATATCAATAAAGTAGAATATCTGGAGAGTATTTCAACCAAGCGTCAATTGTTGTCTGAGATTTCCAAGCTTTTCGATCCTCTTAACTTTGGGCTTCCTATTTTGGTTAGGGGTAAATTGTTGATGAGGCAAGTGTGGCAGCAACAGCAAAAGATAGCTTGGGATGAGAAAGTGCCTGGAGAGATACTAAAAGAGTGGTATAAACTACGCAATGATTGTGAAAATCTGGATACGATTGCAATACCTAGGAGGGCTCTTTCTGAAGGGAATAAGTATGGCTTGCATCTTTTTTGTGACAGTTCCGATAGTGTTTATGGATTTGTATGTTATGGAGTGGATGATGATAACAAAAGCTCCTTTATATTTTCTAAAGCCAAGGTAGCTCCTGCCAATAGGCCTAGGGAGTTAAGTATCCCTTCCCTGGAGCTGATGGGGGTTATTTTGGCCTTGAAATGCTTACCCAATATTTTGGAAGCATACAGTAATATATATTTTGAATTCATTAATATTGCTGTGGATTCACAAGTAGTTTTGAGCTGGTTATTAACCAGACAAACCAAAGTAAAATCTAAGTTTTTAAAAAATAGAATAAATGAAATGGATGGGTTAATTACTTCCATCTGTAACAAGTATAAAGTAAATGTGCATTATAAGTATGTAAATACAGCAGAAAATCCTGGTGATTTTTTAACTAGGGGTTTAACTTTTAAAAAATTTAAAGAAATATTTGCTCTGTGGTATCATGGTCCTGTTTGGTTAACTAATGATTTAGACAATTGGCCCAAGTATCCTATGTTGAGTGTGCCACAAGAGTCTTTACCTCTATTAATGGTAAATGTTAATATATTAGAAAATACATGTATTAGTATTTTAGATTTAAGTAAATATTCATGCTATCGAAAAGTCTTAAGAATCACTGCCTGGATTTTTAAATGGCTTAGTAAAATTAAAATAAATGTTGATTACCAGCAAAAATCAGTAAGGTATTGGCTTAAAATAAATCAAATTCAATCCTTTGCTAATGAAATTAAATTTTTGAAAGATTATAAACAAAAAGTAAAAGTAGCTTCCTTGAAAGATTCAGAAATTCCTCCCTTGGTTTTAAACTTAAATCTTTTCCTTGACGAAAAAGGCTATTTAAGAAGCAAGGGCAGGATTAATAAGGCTCTTCTTATCAGCTATGAACAAGCTAATCCTATATTAATGGGAAGAAATCATGACTTTACATTGCTATTTATTAAATATGCTCATGAGCAAGTAAAGCATCTTGGCATTGGTACTACTCTTAATTACATCAGAAATCAAGGTGTGTGGATACCTAAGGTAGAGCTGCTGTAAGATCAGTATTATTGGAATGCATTACATGCAAGAAGTACAATGCTCTTTCTTACAGGTACCCACGTTTCACTGACATACCAAGAACACACATGAATCTTATAAAACCTTACCAACATACAGGTATTGATTTTACCTCTCATGTATATGTCAAAAACAACACCTCAAAGTTAGAGAAAATGTATATCTTAATTTTCACTTGCTTAAACATCAGAGCTGTACACTTAGAACTAGTACCCTCTATGAACACCTCTGACTTTCTGTTAGCCTTCAAAAGGTTCTGTAATAAATTTAGTATACCATCATACATATATAGTGACAATGCATTATATTTCAATAAAGGGTGCAAAATAATAGAAGAGTCCTTTAATACTGATGCTTTCAAGGAGGAGTTTGATAAAAATCAGATCAAACATGTAAAAATTAACCTCTTCTCTCCATGGCAAGGCAGCCATTGGGAGAGGTTAATAAAAGTAATGAAACAGTGTCTGTACAAAGCTGTGGGAAAAAGTAAAGTGACTTATTTTGAGCTTCTTACCACTCTGTCTGACATAGAAAATGCCATCAATTCCAGACCCCTAACCTATAGATCTGGTACCTCTGAGTTGGAGGCAATAACGCCCAATTGTTTTTTGAAAGTAATGTTTAACAGTAATTTAATATTTAAAAGTAATTTTGATACAGTAGAATATCAGATGGGCAGTGCACCCAACAAGGAGGTACTGGATTCTACCCTCATAAAGCAAAATGAACTCTATGAAGAGTTCAGGCGTTTGTGGCATGAGGAGTATCTCCTAAGTCTCCGGGAGCGGTCTAGACACTTGTTTCAGGGTATTTGGGAAGATAAAGTAAAGGTGGGAGATGTGGTTCTTATAAAAGACAGCAATAAACCACGTCCATTTTGGAAATTGGGCAGAGTGATGGATGTGATAGTAGGTCACGATAATAACATCAGATCAGTAAAATTAAAAACCGGTTCTGGTGAAATAGGGTTGCATTCCATCAGTAACCTTTACCCCCTCGAATTAAATACAGGAGGTGGTAGTTCATCAAATGTAACACCTGTACCTACAACACCTGTACAGGATGACAACAGCAACAGACCTGGTTCTTCTAATAATAATAATAATAATAATAATAATAATAATAATAATAATAATAGTAATGCCAATACAATAAGACCTCAGAGAAAAGCTGCTCTTAAACAGAGGCAGTTTATGCAAGCCAATTTGTCTAATCTATAATAACTTGCATAAATAAAGTAGTAAAATTAGGTTTAATGTAATATTAAGTTTGGTTTAGGGTAATTTTAAGGTAGATTAAAGTTTTTAAATAAAAAAGAAAAAGTAAAAAAAAAAATTGTTTTTAAATGAAGTAAACCATTAAAGGAAACGCAAGCACACAGCTAAAGTAAACTCAAAGGTAGGGTATTGCTTCTCTTTTGAAGCAATCCTCTGCCCGGAGTGTATGAAAAATTTATTATAAAATGGTCAAAATATGACGTCACAGTATAAAAATATCAGTATTTATGAGTCATCAATAAAGGCTTAAAAATATCATATCAATGCGCGGGATGGTCACAGCCTTCCCCAAAATCAGTAAAAACTTCAGTAATCTTTCAGTAATTAAATGGTGAACACGTATACTGTTGTCAATATTTAAGTATTCGGGTTCATTAAAGTTGAGATTGATTCTCATTAACTTAATAAAATTGTACGCAGTATTAAGTACAATAAAATTAATATAGACAAACAATAAGTGTCTTAAAGTTTATATCACGGCTTATTACAATAATATTTCATATCAATTGCCTTTACGATCATGGCCTCAGTAAAATTGTTTGGATTTTAAGTTATTCTGTGAAAATTAGTTACTTTAAAAGGATTAAAATGTCCTTGTGTATGAAAAGGAAACCTTTTCAAACCCTTTTGGATTTTCCTGCCTTTCATTATAATGATAATCGCATTCATTATTAATTGCAAATTACTAAAAGTATCTAAAGCGTTTTAGGAGGTGCCTCCGAGGCGCTACGTCTCCAAAATTTTGTCTACAACAAGAAGAAGAACAATTAAGGTAAATACACATTTAAAATTTTTTAAGTAATTTTAGTGCAAAGAAACTAAAAATAGTCCGGTGACGCCAAGAGTCACTTCTATCAAAAAATGAAAAGAAATTTTTTGATATTATATATATATATATATATATATATATAAATCTCTATATTATAATATATAATATATATATATATAATTATAATATATATATATATATATATTATATATATATTTATATATATATATATTGGACTGTTAGTATACACAGCAAAAAGAAACCGTCATATTTCACAATTCATTTATATTTTAGTAACTAGACCTAGCAACCTGGCAAGTTGACTATGGTTTTATAGCAATATGACAATACTATGAACGCAAAGTTGCCAAAATATTTCAATTATTGGAAAACCGATAAATATCCCCTAATCAACAAATTTTATAAACGTTTCATTGATTAAATGATAAA
>JABUQX010118004.1:0-5000 GCA_015478945.1 Trachelipus rathkii
CACACTTTTATACACAATTTTCATACCAGGAAAATTTACCATTTTAAATACAATCAATTTTTATATACAATTTGAGAGTATATATATATATATATAGTATATATATATATATATATATATTATATATATAGCATATATATATATATATAGTTATATATATATATATATATATATATATATATATATATATATATATATATATATATATATATATATATATATATATATATAAGAGTTATATATGTATATATATATATATATTTATATATATATATATATATATATATATATATATAAGATATATATATATATATATATATATATATATATATATATATATATATATATATATATATATATATATATAATTTAAACACAATTTCTCTATCAGAATAATACACTATTTTTATACACAATTACAATTTCAATAGGCTACCAAAAGATTTTTATAAACCTTTCTAGATTTGTCAAGGACTATATTCGTAAAGTAATTATCTCACCTTTGAGATTGGTCATGCAAAAATAGCAGTCTGTAATATGGTCCTTGCCTTCTCTCCACACCATAGGTACACCAAATGACAAACAGTTCGTTTTGCTCTCACTCCAGCGCCTTAAGGCTATGATACAGGCTTTGCAGCACATATGTGGAGCAAAGGTTTTGTCTTGATCTCCTAGCTTTATTCCAAAATATGCATTGTAAAGGAACTTTACTAACGGCTTTATAGTGCATTGCTGGTCACTAAAAGTTACTTTGCCACACACATAACAAAATCTATCAGGACTGTTTTTACACTTTCTATTCATTTTTTATGAAATATTAGGAGTTTTGCTAATGTATCTGCCTGCAAAAAAATTCACAAAGATAAATAAAGCTTTAGAAATACACTTTAAACACTGTTCCTAGATGAGAACAGTCATGGATTAAAGTAAGAACACTTAGTTGGAGAGTGAGCAAGCAACACACAACCACTCGCGCCCGCGGTCAGCTAGAGACTGAGCTCTCTAATGCCATCTAGGGAGCTCAGTCTGTATCTTAAAAACTAGACCTGATTAAGACAGGCTGATAGGGAGACAAAATTTCATTAACACCCACCTATAAAACCCCCAGGAACATTTTTGTCGCAGGCCTGAATTATTATCTATTCTATTAAAATTTAGTCATTAGCTCATGTATCTGTAATTAGACCACACCTAATAGATCCATATTGATATTTTATATGAAATGAATATCCATTCAGATGCTCAGTCTTGTTCCAGTGCTCTTAGGATCATCAGCTTGAGCTGCGTTCGCTAGATTCTACATTATCTCGAAATTTTAAAACCCATCAAAGCGAGTATTTTCCAAATCAATAATTATGCCACAATGTAAGTATTTATTATAAATATGTTGTATCACATCTGATCAGTAATTAATAATTTATTTAAAAGTATTTAAATACATTTCCTTATAATAATAATAAAGGGTAAATGAAACATACTGATGTCTTAAAAGTAGTTTTGTATTTTTACATATGTGTACTGGATATGATTGTATGCGTTCTGAAAATTTTATCAAGTCATTCATATCACATCAGTTAAAATGCTTTCATATATATATATATATATATATATATATATATATATATATATATATATATATATATATATATATATATATATATATATATATATATATATATATATATATATATATATATATATGCCAGTGACGAACGGTTGTATTGCAGCATGTTACAATAGCATATAGATATATCATAAAATTGTTTTCATTCTTAAAGCTTAAATCGGTGGAACTGATGAACGTTGGACGTTATTATTGCATAATGTTTTGTAGTATTTATTAAAAGTCTTCGTAGAGTATATGTTTAAGTGATGCATTGATCAAATGTTTGTTAAGCAGATATATAATAATACGAATAATAGTGTATGTCTGCGCGCGCATGTGTGCGTGTGTTTGTGTGTGTGTGGGATTGTGTGTGCGTGCGTGTGCTTGTGCATGTTTGTATGTTTATATATGTATGTGTATGTGTGCGTGTGCATGATAAATAACAAACAACTCAGGTCATAAATATAAATAACAGTATATAATAATAATAAATACCTATCATCAGATGTTTAGAGCTATCTTTATGCTCCGACATATAGTGTGAAACTGAAAATGCTGTGATCTTTGTACCTATAACTCTTATATAATGCTTGTTTATCAACCATAACTGTGATTGGTTGTAATGAGTCAATCATTGCCAAGATCTTACGGTGTGACGTCTTTTATTATGGCGATATAAGAACAATGGATTTGTTGTTGAAATGATTAGTTTTAATATAGAAACCGGTATGTGAACATGTCTCTTTTAAAGTAATAACTTTAAAACTGTTAATAAATTGTTGAGTTATGGTAAGTTATATAATGGTGTATGTACATCATACAGACGAATCCATACTAGTACTACTACCATTACTACCACTGCTACTATTATTACTACTGTTAATACTATTACTGCTATTATTGTTACTACTACTACTACTGTTAAAGCTATAGCTAATATACGAGTAAGGCCTTGGAATATTCGTTCTCGGTTCCTTTCTTTTGGATAATGTTTGCTGTGACATACATTGTGCAAGTCTAATTCATGTTTTGCTAATGATCTCACAGCTTAACTCTGACTTATAAATATATATATATATATATATATATATATATATATATATATATATATATATATATATATATATATATATATATATATATATATATATATATATATATATATATATATATATATATAATAAGAAATTTTACATATGTGCATTTAAATATTACTTAGCTCTTTCCAGCAAGAGGTGTCAATACAGGTGTATTTGCTGAACATCCTTTTGAACTTACGTCCTTAGGGTATGTAAAAACATGTTTTTACATACCCTAAGGACGCAAGGACGTTCCGCAGAAGATATGGGAGGGGTCATCACCTGTCTATTTGCTATACGAACTTACGTCCTTAGGGTATGTAAAAACGTGTTTTTACATACCGTGTTTTTACATACCCAAAGGACGTAAGGACGTTCCGCCAAGAGGTATGGGAGGGTTCATCACCGCACTATTTGCTATACGGACTTACGTCCATAGGGTAAAACATGTTTTTACACACCCTAAGGACGTAAGGACGTTCCGCCACGAGGTATGGGAGGGGTCATCACCTGACTATTTGGTATACGGACTTACGTCCTTAGGGTATGTAAAACAAAGTTTTTAGTATAAATAAAACTATTTTAACAAATAAAATAAAAAAATAAATAAAGTGTATAAAATATGTTTTTAAAATAAATAAATCTAAAAATAAATAAAATTTGTAAAAAAATTAATTTAAAAAAAATTTAATTTAAAAAAAAGATAAGTAAAATGAAAAAAAATAAAAAAAAGTTTTAAAGCAAAATAGTTTTTAAAATAAATAAAATTAAATATAATAATAATAATAATAATAATAATAATAATAATAATAATAATAATAATAATAATAATAATAATAATAATAATAATAATAATAATAATAATAATAATAATAATAATAATAATAATAATAATAATAATAATAATAATAATAAAATAAACACAAAACATAAATGTAAAATGAAACATAAAATAAAATACGTAACAAAATATACATGCTCCAACTTATCAAAATATGTTAGTTGATGTTGATAAAGAGGAAATGAGATTTGAACATAGAAATGTCAGTCTTAAACCTTTTGAAAACGGATTATCTTTGTAAGATGTAATACAAATGACGGGTAGTTATGTCAACACCTCTAAGTATATCTAGTTTCAACCTTTTGCGTATTCTCTATGAAATGACTCCATGCATTGCTATAACTGCATCATTACAACACGTAACTTCGGTTATGACGTTGTAATGTCAGAACCTACAAGTAAACCAAGTTTCATTCCTTACCTAAGCTCCATGAATTACCTTCTCATGTATCGACTCATCTGTATCGCCACACCTCATAACTTCTTCTGTGATGATGTTATGCCTAGAACTCTAAGTATAATTTTATGAATGGATAGTGAGAGTTGCCTACCTGTCTGCATATTGTTCTATATATATATATATATATATATATATATATATATATATATATATATATATATATATATATATATATATATATATATATATATATATATATATATAACAACAAATAGGGGGGGGTTAGAACTGCCAAAGATCACTGTCAAGATTGACTTGCCTTATTCTTCTGGGAAGATAGTAATCTTTCAGAGAAAAATGGTAGATTTCCTTTTAGCCTCTCGTTGGTCTAGTGGTAACACGCTTGGCATACTAACTGTGAGGGTGCGGGTTCGAAACCCAATAAGGGGAGTTTAATTGTTCTTACCATTTTACGAACTGTGAGTGTATGTTAGCAGTTCTAAATTTGTTACTGATACCGTTACGTCCCGAGTAGCACCCTGTGTGACCCTTTGAGTGGGGGCGGGGAGATCTGCCAGAGGTCACCGTCAAGATTGACTTGCCTTACCCTTCTGGGAAGATAGTAATCTTCAGAGAAAATGGTAGATTTCCTTTTAGCCTCTTTGAGTAGTAACACGCTTGGCATACTAATCCGTGAGGGTGCGGGGTTCGAAACCCGTTGGTGAGCGAATGTTTCTACATTTACGAACCGTGAGTGTATGTTAAGAACAATTAGATATTTATGAGAGCAGATAAGAGAGTTATATATATATATATATATATATATATATATATATATATATATATATATATATATATATATATATATATATATATATTGTGTGTGTGTGTGTACTGCTGAATATGAGTTACTTATAGAAGTGAAAACAAAACCATGTGATGATAGTGTCGATGCACTTAGAGAAGAAAAATATTTATCGTTGTCAGGTGAGACAATATGCTGAGAGAGAGAGAGAGAGAGAGAGAGAGAGAGAGAGAGAGAGAGAGAGAGAGAGAGAGATGTTATAATTAAAA
>JABUQX010118004.1:10000-12500 GCA_015478945.1 Trachelipus rathkii
ATCGTTTTTTAGCAAACTCCGCAATCGTTGGTTGGCAATCATCGTCGTTGTTGTTGCCGCCGCAGCCATTGTTCCGTTTTTTTCCGCAAAATCCGAATCGCCTCGCAAAGAACCACACACACGGAGTCGGAAAATCATACATCTTTATGTCTTAACGTACTTAGAGTATGTAAAACACCTTTACTGCTTTACTGTTTTACTATCATTTTATTAAAAGCATATACTTACTTACATACCTTAAAACAGTAAAACAATATCGCATTTGCATAGCAACAGTGGGAATAATTGACTTTTGTTTTACTGCTTTACTGCTTTACATCGTATTTTAATATATACAATGAGACTATTTTATTAAAAACATATACTTTACATACCTTAAAGCAGTAAAACAATATCGCATATGCTTAGCAACAGTGGGGAATAATAGACTTTACTGCTTTACTGCTTTACATCATTTTATTAAAAACATATACTTACTTACATACCTTAAAACAGTAAAAGAATATCGCATTTGCATAGCAACGGTGGGAATAATAGACTTTTGTTTTACTGCTTTACTGCTTTACATCGTATTTTAATATATACAATGAGACTATTTTATTAAAAACATATACTTTACACACCTTAAAACAGTAAAACAATATCGCATATGCTTAGCAACAGTGGGGAATAATAGACTTTTGTTTTACTGCTTTACTGCTTTACATCATATTTTAATATATATTGAGGCTACTTTATTAAAACATTTTTGTTTTGTTTTTAATTAAGCATTTACATTTATATTATTTACATTATGTTAACTTAAATTATTTCAAAGTTTTTAAAATAATTTGGATTTTCTTTATTATTATCTATATCCTATTAATTTTAAACATGCAAAAAAACGTTCCAAATTCGTATCGATTTGTTGAATGATGTGGAGTAACATATTTTTGAAACTACCATCCTTTCGCCATTACGGTCCGGCCACATTTTGATTTCATATATTCTTAATGAAAAGTTGTTATTAATAAATTATTTTTTAATTTTGCTTTTTTATCTATATCATATTAAAAATAAACAGCCAGAAAACCGTAACGGTTTTCACTACAATTTTGTCATCATGAGTCGGAAAACCGTAACGGTTTTCACTACAATTTTGTCATCATGAGTTTTTTCGGCTTGGTTTCCTCGGGCGAGCGAAGCGAGCCCTCTGCGCGTGCGTAGCACGTGCTCAGGGACAAGTCTTGCTCCGTTAGGAGC
Source organism: Trachelipus rathkii (assembly GCA_015478945.1). Taxonomy (NCBI): domain Eukaryota; kingdom Metazoa; phylum Arthropoda; class Malacostraca; order Isopoda; family Trachelipodidae; genus Trachelipus; species Trachelipus rathkii. The sequence continues at coordinate 11,243 of JABUQX010118004.1, forward strand.
AAGCCAAAGGCTTGTTATTATTATTATTATTATTATTATTATTATTATTATTATTATTATTATTATTATTATTATTATTATTATTATTATTAATTTTTCTAGTAACCCATTCATAATAAAATAGCGATTAATCATATCTATAAATCGTAACCCTTCATCTTTTTGTGTTTCACTAATTAAATGAATAATGTATTACAAATTTTCGTATTTAAATACGAAGCATCATATATCTCTTTCTCTAACTTTACTTAGTTCATCTTTTTAAATATCGTTACCGTATTACATTAAATACCTCATAAAATAAGCAAAATAAATAAGGTTAATAAAATAATTTATTATTTACATTTTATTATTATGAATATTACAAATGAGAATCATTATATATATATATATATATATATATATATATATATATATATATATATATATATATATATATATATATATATATATATATATATATATATATATGGTGGAATTTTTAAAAAATAAAAATACCCATAAATATATAAATATATATATATATATATATTTATATTATTTATTATAAATATATATATTTATATATATATAAAAATTTTAATAAAAAGAAAAAGCCGTATATATATATATATATATATATATATATATATATATTAAAGAATTATATATATATACATATATATATATATATATATATATATATATATACATATATATATTATTGGTTATTATATTTATATATATATATATAGTTATATATATATATATATATATATATATGTTATACATATATATATATATTATACATATAGTTATTATATATATTATATATATAGTTATATTATATATACATATGGTTAGTTATATATATATATAAAGAAGAGTTATATATATATATATATATATATATATATATATATTTCCTTTAATACATAGAAATATACTGTATATATATATAAGAAAGAATATATATATATATATATATATATTATATTATTATATATATATATATAAAGAAGAGTTATATATATATATATATATATATATATATATTAAATAGATATTAATGTGCCTTTAAAGCCATAAGACACTGTGCGGAAAGAGTTCCGTAAAAAGATACGTTTATCAGACGTATGTTGTAACATTCTTGATCCTGATATAATACTAACTCCTCCATGTTTCCCTGCCTGAAAAGTTGTAGTAGGTATGTTGTAACATAACGCACCTCTACTACTACCTTGCAAGTCAGCTAAAGGATTCTGTGTCTCGTCTGTTT
>JABUQX010118004.1:17500-22500 GCA_015478945.1 Trachelipus rathkii
TGGGAGGGACTAGAGGTTCGGCTACCACGTTGTGGCAGCCAATTTGGAATGTCTCGAGCTGGCCAAGTTTTTTACTTATAGTGAAGACTATAGCACGGCTATCCAAAGACACATGAAGCATGATATTTTGTGTAGCCTCCTTGCATCCCAAGAAAAAGGCACACAACCTGAAAGGACAGGATTAATTCTTAATAGCATTAATGTAGTAAATTAAAATTGAAAATTTTTTTTTTTTTCTGTCTTTATGCTTGCATAATTGGTACATGGTTTCTAAGAACCTTTATTTTTTTCATAGGTAATTTTTTTAAAAATGAAGATTTAAAATGAAGAAGGAACTGGGAAATATATCTTACCTGAGATCACCACATATTAACCAGTTTGGTTAGAGTATGAATTGTCATTAATCATACTTCCATATTTTTGTAGGCTTTTTGTTAACTGAAGCTGAATGGGCAATAGGTTACGGATGCATTTTATTGCCAATATTTAAGAGTATTGCCTTCAACTTCTGCTAGAAGAATCAATGAAGAGCCTCCATTAACTTGGTTGGTAAGGAACGCCAAGCGCCTCAATTAAACCTTTTACATCATTGCAATACACAAAATAGCTGCAAGAACCAACTGCAAAGAACTTTCGAAACTCTTCGTCTCTATTTCTGAACCAAAAGTATGTATTTTCTTGAGAGAGGAGGTTGTTCTCACTAAGACGGGATGCAAGAAGTTGTGTGTTCTCTTTAGAAAGACCAAGATCTCTAAGTCAAGTCATTTAATTTACTTTGAGTGGGTGGTCTTGGCGAAGTGTTTGTAGACGTAGGCTGATATGTCACTGAAGTGTCAGTGTCATCCACTTCTATATCTTCTATATTGTCTTGTAGCTCAGTATTATCAGGTGGAGAAGGAACTGAAACTCCTGGACCATGTGGTTGTGGTTTAATGGCAAAAGGAACATCAGGGTAGACTACAGTGTGCTTGTTCTTTTTATTGATACCTGAAAAAAGGTTTCGCCTACTTAATTTACATAATATTAATTCACTCGACCCTCGTTTCCACACTTTATAGCACAATTTTCCATACCACGGAAAATTTACCATTTTACAATACAATCATTTTATATAAATTAAAGAGTATATATATATATATAATATAATATATATAATATATATATATATATATATATATATATAATATATATATATATATAATATATATATATATATATTATATATATATATATATATAATATATATATATATATATATATATATATATATAAATTTAAACACAATTTCTCTAACAGAATAATACACTATTTTTATACACAAATACAATTTCAATAGGCTACCAAAAGATTTTTTATAAACCTTTCTAGATTTGTCAAAGACTATATTCGTAAAGTAATTATCTCACCTTTGAGATTGGTCATGCAAAAATAGCAGTCTATAATATGGTCCTTGCCTTCTCTCCACACCATAGGTACACCAAATGACAAACAGTTCGTTTTGCCCTCACTCCAGCGCCTTAAGGCTATGATACAGGCTTTGCAGCACATATGTGGAGCAAAGGTTTTGTCTTGATCTCCTAGCTTTATTCCAAAATATGCATTGTAAAGGAACTTTACTAACGGCGTTATAGTGCATTGCTGGTCACTAAAAGTTACTTTGCCACACACATAACAAAATCTATCAGGACTGTTTTTACACTTTCTATTCATTTTTATGAAATATTAAGAGTTTTGCTAATGTATCTGCCTGCAAAAAAATTCACAAAGATAAATAAAGCTTTAGAAATACACTTTAAACACTGTTCCTAGATGAGAACAGTCATGGATTAAAGTAAGAACACTTAGTTGGAGAGTAAGCAAGCAACACACAACCACTCGCGCCCGCGGTCAGCTAGAGACTGAGCTCTCTAATGCATCTAGGGAGCTCGGTCTGTATCTAAAAACTAGACCCTGATTGAGCAATATGAATGCTTGATTTGGATTTAGGAGACAAATTTCATTAACAACCACCTATAAAACCCCCAGGAACATTTTGGTCGCAGGCCTGTGTTATTAATTTGTTTTACACGTATCAGTAAATAAAGGATGCAATTTAAGATAAATTAGTTGCCCTTTTAAATGAGGTTAAAAAAAAAAAAACTGATCAAAATTAACTGCAAAATCTAATGAAACTAAGGATTTAGAAGAATTTAAATTATGAAATGAAACATATATATAAATAGATAACGAATCTATAAAAATTCTTTATTTTGAAATGATTCCAAATTAGTTATAATTAATGAAAAAAGAGAAAAATAAAAGGAAGAACGTTTTTGAACCTTATTTTAAAGGGTAACTTCAATAATCTTTTTAGATTTCAATAATAATAGAAAAAAACGATGTTTTACATAAATCTATATATATATATATAATATTTTGAAAATAAAAAGATAATTCAACAGAAATGTTTCAATATCAAAATAATATTCATGTAAATTTCATTTTCATCTCATCCTCTAAGGTAAGAGATTACAGTAATTCAGCTCACCCTCTAGGTCATGAGTGAATAAAAGACATTTCGTATATATATAGGTCTATATATTACTATTATATTACGTATATTATATATTATTATATTATATTATTATTATTATATATTATTATTAAATATTATAATTAATATTATATATACATATCGATATATTGATTTTGGACTTAGAATTTTTCAGAAATATGTGGAGTCCTGTGCTATACCTTTACCCCGGTATATATATTATATATATATATATATATATATAATATATATATATATATATATATATATATTATATAATATATATATATATATTAAATACTATATATATATATATATATATATATATATATATACAGGGTGTCTCACGAGTTATGTTTCAGTGGTGTATCACCGTACAGGGTGTTTAAGTATGAAAATGTGTAGGAATATAAGTTTGATTATTTAATTCGTTAGGAGGATGGGATATGTTACGTTGGTGTCTGCGCACCGCAATTACGAAAACTGCGTTACAAACATGCGAATGTCGAAAGGGATGATATATTTTTTATGGCTTCTGTGACATGCACTAAAACTGAGGTGGGCTCTTCCTCTCCCAACATTTTTTGATACGGTTCTTTGTTTCCACGCAATGTACCCATAACACGTCAATGTTACCAACAATAGTTTTTAAACGTGAATGTGAAAAGGTTGAATAAAAACATGGTATTCAAGACAACTAATAATATACAGATACATGTAATTAATAACGTTGTTAATAGTATCATAACAAATTTACAACTATTAATCTTTATCCACAGCATGCAAGAAGGGAGAAAAAGTCAGGTCGTTTCAACTTGTACACACAGTATTTACAAATGTTGTTCAAAGTCGTCTCCATCCACCCGAATACATGCCTCAGCCCTCTGGCGCAGGTTTCATTGCATGCCAAATGACAGTGACGCCCGTTGATTCCCCTACATGCGTTGGTTATTCGACGGCGAAGATCATCGGGCGAGTTACTGGGTCATAAAACCCAGCGTACACGGTAATGTTTTGAGATACCCCCACAGAAAGTATTCCATTGGTGTTAAGTCGGGTGAACGCGTAGGCCATGGAGATGGACCAGATCTTTTGATCCATCTTCCCGGAAAAAGTTCTGCCTAGATAGGTCGTCACTATAGCTGCATTATGTGCTGATCACCCATCATGTTAGTAATATATTCTTCGTTGGGTTCTTAAAGGTATATCACTCAGGATGTCAACAAGGATGGTCTGCAGGAAATGGAGGTAACGCTGTCCTGTCAAATTTCCCTCGAAGAACTAAGGCCCGATAATCCTACTATTGAGGATACCACACCAAACGTTGACTGAGTATGAGACCTGGTGATGGTTAGTGAATATTATATGGGGGTTTGTTTCCGTCCAATATCTGACGTCCCACCTGTTATACATACCGCTATTGGTAAAGCGAGATTCATCGGTCCATAAGATATTTTCCAATAAATCCGGTACATCCATTAGAAGGCAATCAATGACACCAGGAATCCCAGCCGCCCTTTTTTGTTCCAGCGATGACAAACCATGCACAATGTTTGGCCTATATGGATACATGTTGTATGCAACACGAATCCGTCATATGGCTTCCTTCGATATTCCCAAGACCGCGAACTAGCCTGCCGTAATGAGGGCGTTGGAATTTCATGGGTGTATAGCAAGAACGTTCCAGTTCGCGTCGAATGATGGACACCGACCCCCTCCATATGTGAATGAGGGGGGTTGAACTATCGACCCTGCACCTTGAACTGTAGACTCTATGGAATGCCATGTGGGCTCGGCGGTCGTCGATGTGGGTAACGTTGTCCATATTCTGCAGCAGCTCTTCGAGCATTCGTGTTTTGCGTAATATACACCTCCAACATGTCACGCTTTTCGTCCTGCGTATACTGTCACGTAGCTTGTTCCAAATGTATGGCTCTGACTAGCAAACAACTCTGAAAGTTATAAGTTTCCACTAACTACACTTTATTACGCATAATTTGTAGGTTATGACATAACCTCCATATGATAGCTGTTAGTTGGTTGTATGTACACATTCACATGGCCGTATTTATTAGGCTACATAGTACATATCAATGTAATCTAAAGGGTATGCATTAGGTATTTTAATTTAATTCCTTTGTTAGCTGTATCGATATTTTTAAATACTATTGGATATGCCTATTGTATTTAACCTAATTATTTCATATTGACACGTTTCGGCTTTGGTAGGCACATGTTACGAATGACGTCTAGTTGTTTATGGTACATTGCGTGGAAACGAACAAAATATCAAAATATGTCGAGAGGAAGAGCCCACTTCATTTTTTATGTGCATTTCACCGAAGCCATAAAAAATATATCATGCCATTCGACATTCGCATGTTTGTGCGCGGTTTTCGTATTGCGCGTGCGCAGACACCAACGTAACATATCCCATCCTCCTTAATGAATTAAATAATCGAACTTA
>JABUQX010118004.1:25000-28047 GCA_015478945.1 Trachelipus rathkii
TGTTGAACTTGTTCAATAAAATATAATACACCTCTTCCTAGTTCTGCGTCTGTAGAGCGAATATTAGTATTGTGGTGGGGATATTTTTGAGGGCAAGAGGTCAGCCTTAACTGCTTTTTATTTTGAGCACCTAATCTTTTTGAAGGTAATATGGATCTCTTGTTCTTTGACGAGGACATTGGGAGGAAGAGGAAAATCTTGAGTTTTGTAAATATTCATTCAATTTTTCATATAATATTATAATAAATTTTTTGTAAGGATATATACAATTTAGTATTTAATATTAAAACCTTTGTGCAGTCGGCAACATTATTTTTTTATTGTTTGATGTCTTGTTTTTGCTTTTTTTCATTTTGGTTCTTTTCTAGAAGCGAAGGAGATTTTCTTTTTTTTCTTTCTGTGCTTTTTTTTCATCTAGTTTTTTTTTTTTCGTCTTTTGTTCTGTTCTTTATTTATTTTCTTTTGTTCTGTCTAGTGTGGGGTGGGCGGGGGTCTAGGCATGAATTATTTTGATGGAGCGGTGGGTAATTTGTTATCATTTATTTTAAGGGGGGGGAGCGCTCGACCTAGCGCCTTGCCGCATGGATGGCGGCGTTGGGGTTTGGCCGTTATTATTAGGGGAAAACGTGCGGACTGGCGATAGCGGAGGTTTGATGGTCTGAATAAGTGCGGAGGGGCGCTAGCGGACTACGTTTTCTCGAGGTGCGGAGGTGCGCTAGCGGACTACCGCTAAATGAGCGGGGTGCCCACCTCTGATATATATATATATATATATATAATAAATATAATATATATATATATATATATATATATATATATATGATATATTATATATATATATATAATATATATATATATATATATATATATATTATATATATAATCAGAGGTGGGCGTTCGCAATTAAGTCCGGAATTCCCGCAATTGCGAATACCAAAATAAATTCGCGTAATTGCGATAATTAGAAAAATTTTGCGGAATTGCAGTTAGCGGATGCCTTATCATTCTGCAAATTTAATTCCCAATTAGAGACTACCAAAAAAGTGTGGAATTTCAAGTGGAAGCTAAAATTTATAGTTAGTCCACAAATTTTTACACGTTGGCCATCTTTGGACGTTTGACGCATACCGAATATCGGTATTTTTTGCATTCGGTTTTTTAATTAAAGTTTTTGTAAATAAGTAATAATTTAACAAAACACTTAAAAGGCTTAAATGCATGATACAGTTTGAATCAACAATTTTATTCTTTTTCTTTTTATACAAATTTTCTTAAGCTAAGTATAATGAATATAATTTATGGAACGTGTCGTCCACCAAATTTCAGATAAAATGTATTGTCGGAAACATAAATGATGAATAAAATAATTAACATTGGTACAAAACATCGAAAGTCTAAACAAGTATATATATATATTTATATAAATATATATATATATATATAATATATATATTATATATATATATATATATATATAATATATATATATATATATATATATATATATATATACTATATCATATATATATATATATATAAATTTCAAATTAAATTTTGAATATTTCCCCAACGAGGAAGAAAACCCTACTAGGGAAGTAATTATCCGGCTATCCGGCCGGATACCGGATAGTCAAAAAATTGCCGGATACGATAGTTCCCGGAATAACCGGCCCATCCTATTTTAACAATATTATATATATAATATATATATATATATATATATATATATATTATTATATATTATATATATATTATATATATATATATATAATATATATATTATATATATATACATATATAATATATATTATATATATATATATATATATACTTATATATATATATATTATATATATATATAATCTAATTTATATATATAATATATAATATATAGTATATTATATACTATATATTATACTTCTCTCAGGTGTCCAATGTCTCTACCTGTCATTACTCATGTCGAGTACATGATATACTGAGATCTATGACGTCCGCAGGCCAGTGGCCCAGATGGATTCCTCCTCGTGTTTTGAGGGAGTGTGCTCGTTCAACTATATTCTCTACTCGTTCAACTCTACTTCCTATGCCTTAATACTAATACTTTTTCCTCAATGCTGGAACGCGCTTTTATTCAGCCAATCCCAAAAAGGTAGCCGCCTTATCCTTCTAACTATCGACCTATTGCCTTAACTTTGTATTCCATCTAAATTCTTTGAAACTCTCCTTAACTCTCTTTCCTCAATCATATAGAATCTCAATCCCTTCTTTCAGATCGTCAGTATGGCTTCCACAAAAGAACGCCCAATTTGTGATATCCTTTCCTATCTCAATGATCTATGGTCTTCTGCCCTTAAGGATCGTGGGAGTCTTGTGTGGTAGCGCTTGATATATCAAGCTTTTAACAAGGTATGGCATGCGTCCGCTACTTGCTAAGCTACCTTCTTGGTTTCTTCCTTCGCTTTTGCTTACTCTTGTCTAGTTTCTTTCAGATCGTTCCATTTAGGCTCTTGTTGATGGAGCAACCTCTTCCTCCATTCTTATTAATTGTGGGTTCCTCAGGGTTTGTTTTACTCCTCAACTTTCCTTTCCTACCTTTTCATCACGTATTTCTTAGCTGCACTTCACTCTGTTTCACCTTATGCCGACGACTCCATTCTTCCACTCATTTTAAATTGTGCTCCCTCGTTTGGTATCTAGAGTTGCCTCTCGTCTACAGCTTCCTGATTCAATTCTTGCAATTGGTCGGAATTTCTCAGTGGGGTAACAGCTAATCTTGTGAAGTTCAAGTCTTTGAAAAATCCAACTTCTTCATATCTCCCCTCTAAAATACCTCCCAACTTTCCCATCACCCTTTGATGGCTCTACTGTCTTACCCGTAAACAACATAAACATTCCTAGGACTACAACTAAATACGTGATTGTCTTGGAAAGACCTCACATCAACACCGGTTGCTAAAATGGCCTCAAAAAAGCTGGGAATCCTTTTGTTCAGATTGCATGAATTTTTTTCTTCTTTGCTCAGAAACTCCAGTTATATAAAGGTCTTA
>JABUQX010118005.1:0-5000 GCA_015478945.1 Trachelipus rathkii
CAGTCTATATATTTTTATTAATATATTTTAATTTATTTATATACATTTTTGCGCATATATGTTTATATATTATATATATACCTATATATGTTCGAGTATGTATATAAATCTAATGTTAATGTTTTTGTAAATTAATATATGGTTGTATATATATATTCATGCGCATGTAAATGTATATCTAGCATATACATATATATGTTCACTAATATATATTGCAATAGCATTTTAAAGTATATGATAATATCAGGTACTGCAGTTCTACACATGCAATGCGTATATAAGTAAATATCTCCGTATATTTATTTATATATTCACGGATGTGTAAAACTTTTCTCATTGTGTAAAAAGGCAGTACACATTTCATTTTTTTTTATTAAAGTATTTTTAAAATTATAACAGAGGTTTTCCTGATAGTAATTTGTTTACTTATTTATTGAATATTCAATTAATTATTATAGTAGGTCTTCTAGACGTTTATTTTATGATCAAAGCATTGATCATCACCGTAAGTAAATTCACTGATAACGAGTATTGACGACTGGTTGGTTTCATATAAAAAAAAGAACCCGTTCGTACCGTTATATTACTTGGAAGATCTCCAGGGAGTCACGTTGGTAAGTCTTGAGTTTTTGATTGCATTGCAATACTGTACAGGCCGATATCTTATCCAACAGGAGGTCGGAATACTAATATAATATAGGTCGAGAATTTTAATAAGTGTTGTGGATGGTTGTCTTGTCACGGGGGCCTGGCCAAGGAATTATTTATTTGCTGGAAGAGTAAGTTTTGACATTACAATTATTTTCTATCTGAACCACCCCATTACATTTAATTGGGCGTTCCTGTCCTGGGATTTATTTTGGAACCGTCAAGAGTCTATATTCGTTGTCACTGAATTGCTTTATAGTGTTTTGAATTCATTTTTGATATTTTTGCTGAATATTGAAGCACAAAGTTGTTTGTTTTGTTTTTGCTAAAACCTGTGCTAGAGTTATTGTTTAAGTATTGTCATCAATATTAACATCTGGGATATATGTTAATATTGCATGTTAACTGTCAGTATAGTTCATTGTACTATTCGTTTTGTCAAAGTTTGCATATATATATATATATATATATATATATATATATATATATATATATATATATATATATATATATATATATATATATATATATATATATATATATATATATATATATATATATATATATACTCTCTCCATATATATATACTACTATATATAAATCTTATGTATATATATATATATGTATATATATATATATATATATATATATATATATATGCTATATATATATATATATATATATATATATATATATATATATATATATATATATATACTGTATATATACAGGGTGATTCAAAACCTCTTCCACAAACTCGGAGGGCTGAGAGAGCAAACGATAAGGAACATTTATTGTTAAATAACCTATGTTGTATGACGCTTCGTTTCAAAGTTACGGACGATTGAAGGTACACTAGTTTATGTTGTGTGACGCGTCGCATGTAGGTTACCGACGATTTAGGTTACTCAATTTTAATGTGTTTGTGCGTGCGTACATGTGTGTACGCTTAACGTCCTTTACCTTGCCCAATTCATCGTTGATTCAGTACAGTGTAGGCATCGATTACGAATGGATCACTACACTCTTCCCAAGTTAACCGACATGATAATGTGTTACAGTGCGACTAACGGAAATGGACGAATTGGCGCACCTCATGTACCGGGAACGGTTTCCACACAGAAATCACCCCCACCACACAATGTTTGTTCGCCTTCATCAGCGCCTTCGAGATAATGGGACCCTTCGTCCCTGGTGCATTGGTGGAAGACCGCGTAATACGAGGACTCCTGCGTTTGAAGAAGAGGTGCTTGAGAGAGTCGCCAACGACCCGTCGACTAGCACACGCGCCATTGCCCATGCCATGGGTTCAAATCAGTCGTCTGTGGTTCGGGTCTTGCAAGAGTAAAGCCTCCATGCATACCACCTACAGAAAGTACAAGGACTTGGGCCAAACGACTTCGCACCCCGTGTGCGATTTGCCCAGTGGTTTCTGCAACGGAGCATCGATAATCCTGCCTTTCCTGCACATGTCTTGTTTACCGATGAGGCGTGCTTCACACGTGATGGCTACTTCAACAGCAGAAACAGCCACATATGGGACGAGGACAATCTGCACGCAATGTTCATCAGAGTTCACCAGGCGAAATTTACCGTAAACATCTGGGGTGAAATTCTTGGGGATTATCTGCTGGGACCTGTCATCATTCCACACCGTTTGGATGGACCTGCGTACCTGCAACTACTCCAGAACACGCTTCCGCAGCTCATGGACGACATACTCCTTGCGACCCGCAGAGACATATGGTTCCAACATGATGGCGCTCCAGCGCACTTCAGCCACCAAGTACGGGCGCATCTGAACAGAGTCTACACTGACAAATGTATAGGGAGAGGGGGACCTGTTGCGTGGCCTGCAAGATCGCCCGACCTCACGCCCCTAGATTATTTTCTTTGGGGGCATGTAAAGAGTGTTGTGTACATTAACCCAGTCAACACAAGAGAGGAACTGATTCAGCGAATATTCACTGCGTTTGATCAAATCAGACACAGTGAGGGCATGTTCGGTAGAGTCCGACAGGCAATGGCACGGTGATGTAACGAATGTAATCAGGTACAGGGCAGACACTTTGAACACCTCCTGTAATTTTCCCCAATAAAATGATTTCATAACAAGCTACCATTGTTTGCTTTACACCTCGCGTCAAAAACACATATTGTTTTACAAAATATCCTTATTGTTACCTCTATCAACCCTCTGAGTACACAGATGTACGCACACACACATACATAACATTAGAATACCCAAAATCTCCGGTTACGAAGTAACGACGTGTCAAACAACATCACGTGGTTTAACTTACATCATCCGTAACTTTGAAACGAAGCGTCATACAACATAGGTTATTTAACAATAAATATTTCTTATCGTTTTCTCTATCAGCTGTCTGAGTTTGTTGCAGAATTTTTGAGATAATACCATATATATATATATATATATATATATATATATATATATATATATATATATATATATATATATATATATATATATATATATATATATATATATATATATATATATATATATATATATACACTAAATGTATATATATACCTATATATATATATATATATATATATATATATATATATATATATATATATATATATATATATATAACTCTTTACTGCTATATATATATATATATATATATATATGTATATATATATATATATATATATACTATATGCTCTTTCTTTAACTCTATATATATATATATATATATATATATATATATATATATATATATATATATATATATATATATATATATATATATATATATATATATATATATATATATATATATCTAATTAGATCGCGCAAATTTTAAACTTTAGAGCGCAAACGCAAAAGCGCAAAGTGGAAAAACTTAGTCCGCAAGCGCAAAGCGCACAATTTTTCAAAAAAATTAGTTCGCATGCGCAAAGCGCACATAATCCACAAATCAAATTTTTCAAAAGCACAAATTTAGGGCACAGGGCTAAAAAAATAAAGCGCAAACATTTAAAGATGAGATTATTTTTAATTTTATTTGAAAATGCAAACATATATATAACAAAAAATGAGAAGAGATTTTAATCTTATTCAGTATCTGTGATCTTCCTCCTCCGCTCTCCACTGCATTCTCAATAAGTCATTTTCCTTTCAGAAAATACATTTTTAAAATTGCTGGATCATATGGCTGCCCTCTTTGCTCTTAGAATCTCAGAGCCTTGACTACAACCTCTCCATGGCCGCTGAGCTGGGTAATGGGGTATTATACTTAATAAACAAGTCCACCCAGACTTCCTGGTATTCACACGGAAACAGGTTCCCAGTGAGAGGGGTACTGTGGTGAACATTTACTGCAACCCAGCTATCCAAGATTTGTTCCAACTTCTCCTCCAGAGGTGTCTGCTGGATATATGAGCCCTTCAGTTTCTGAAATATTTAGAAATGGTATCAAGAACTCAAATCTTTTTAAAGTTTCATTTGAACATTATGTCAGTGTATTGTGAATATATATGTAATGTATAAATTGTATATATATATATATATATATATATATATATATATATATATATATATATATATATATATATATATATATAAATAATTATAATTTTTTTTTTTCTTTACTACTATCTCCTCTATATATATAATACAAGAGATGCTTAAAGTTTGTTCCAAATTATAAAAATAACTCCCCATAAATGAGTCACTTTCAGACTCTGTCCCATCACCTTCAGTCTTTTAATGTGGAGGAGTAAGATTTGATGCAATATTACACTTTATTTCCTCCAGTATCCTGGTCTTGGCAGCTTGGTACTTTCCCTCATTTAACCTACGTACCACTCCGAGTTTGAAGTGAGGATGCAGGGCTGTTGCCATAAGCAAATCAAAATCAACAAAGATACTGCTGAACCTCGGTTCAAAACCCTTTTCTTTCCCTTTGTTTGCCTTTGGTTGCTTTAGCAATTAGTTGACTAAGTTTTTGGCATAGTTAAATTTTTTTACCTCTCGTTGCATTTCGCCGATCTTGTCCTTGAGGAGAAAAAGTTTAGGCAATAGGACTCCCACATACGCATTCTTCTCTTCCTGCAACATATGAAGCCTAACAGCAATAGGCGACATCATTTCGATGTACTCCGCAATTACCTCCTTATCACTTTTATTAAATACTGGAAGACAAGGCTTTTGCTCCATACAAATGTTGTTGATTTGTGTCATGCGGCCATCAAGGTTCTTAAGCAGGTTTTTTTTTATAGAATCGTATAAGGAGTTCCAGCGAGTAGCAATTGGTGTTTTAAGTTTTGTTCCCAACTCCTTCTTACAATTCTCACCAGCTTATTTGTAGTTTTCCCGT
>JABUQX010118005.1:10000-17500 GCA_015478945.1 Trachelipus rathkii
GTAAGAGGCATATTTAAATTTATTAGATCCTGACCGGTTTCGTCCGTAAACCTCGGACATCTTCAGAGTTTTGATTTTTACAATAGAGTGAATTATTATAACATAAGATTTAAAAAATTTAAATTACAAATTAGATTTTAGATTTTAGATTTTAACATTTCATATTATATTTAACTTAAGGGACAATACATTAAACTTTATGTTAATGTCTGGTTTTAGATGTTTTATGTAATAAGCCTCAGCTATTTTCAGTTTTAGGGCTTCACATGAGGAGTGTAAAATTTTAAATGATTTTGAAATATCAGGTACAGTTGTCTTGTTGTGCTCAGTGGATAAATGTTCGTATATTTTACTGGGTTTAAAGCGGTGCTGGTATGCTGGTAATCTAGTAGTGGTGTAACAATATACGTGACGGCTACAGTCAGACTCGGGACATGCAAATTGGTACACGACATGGTGATTAACTGAAAGAGTATCCTTAGTTGAGAAGCGGGAAAGTTTTCTTGTTTTGTGCTATAGTTTAACTGTGATTTTTGAATTACTTGTAGATTTAATGTGAGCGTTAATAATGCAGCGTAGGTATTTTTCCTCTTTATCGAAGTCTTTTGCATTGGAAGTTTTAAAATAAAATTTAATACTTTCAGCGATATTGTTAGTATTGTCCTGTTTTTTATAGAGTTTGTTGATGGTTTTGTTAATTATTTTCTCCGTTAAATTTAAAGGGTGGTTACAGTTAATCAGGTTCTGTTTAATTCTTTTAACTTCAGCATCAAATGACTCCCAATCCGAGCATAATTTATAAGCCCTATATATGAGTGTTTTAACAATTGAATTCTTATATACTTCTGGGGAGTAGGAGTTGTAATTAAGGTACAGACCATTATCAGTTGGTTTGACATGTATGCCTGTGGAAAAAGTTCCATCATCATTAATTTTGATTTTAATATCCAAAAAGTTAATAATATTATTTAGAGATGTTTCAGATGTGAATTTGAGGCAAGAAAGGCTTTGCAAGCGGTTGATAAACTGATGAATGTCTGTATGATTCCTAAATATAGTAAGGGTGTCATCAACGTATCTTACATAGAAGACTGGGTTGAATGTGTTGTTTTCCCTCAAAATTTTATTTTCTAGCTCCGCCATGTAAAAGTCAGCGAATGTAGGGCCTAGAGGTGAACCCATGGCAACACCATCCTTTTGCAGGTAGAAACTATCTTGAAATTTGAAAGGGGTTTCAGTACAGCATATTAATAGTAGGTTTCTCATGTGGTCTTCGGATATGTCATGAGGAGGTGGATTATTGGAATAGTAAACATGTTTAATTATAATATCTATGGTTTCTACAACGGGAACATTCGTAAATAATGATTCAACATCCAGAGAAACAAGCGTTTCTGAGTTGCTAAGTTTTAAACTATCTCACTTAAAACTTAGCAACTCAGAAACGCTTGTTTCTCTGGATGTTGAATTTTTATTAACCATAGATATTATAATTAAACATGTTTACTATTAGCTAAATATAAAATTATGAAAAAAACATATACGCAATTATATGTAATTTATTTTATTAATTTTATTTATTAATATTATGTGGGAATTTCAATTGCTCAATATCTATACAGATACCAAACATTTTTGTATATTAGTTCTTTTGTTCCCAGTAGATTTTTGTAAACATCTTGAGGATATGCATCCTCTAAAGCTTTGATAGGAAATCCCAAGAACTTAACGTGATTTAATCACCCCACTATAAATATCGCTGAACAGCCATTAAAAATCATTCTATCAATCGCTCCCGAACTACAATACAAAAAAGTAGTAGGATAAAATTAACATTAAATTTGCAGTAACAGTAGCTATAATTTAATATAAATTTTATACAGTGTTTCAAATTAGAAGCTAAACAATCCTAGCAATTTAATTTAAATTTCTAATTTAAAGTTAACTTTAAAATATTTTACTTAAGCCAACAGAAGTACCATAAGTAGCTATACTTGATTGCAACCTACTCATATAATTTTAATTTAGTATTTAAATAAAATTTATTTAATAATTCAATTTGAATTTAATTTATTATTATTATTGCTTATATAGAATTGAATTAATTTGAAAAATTTTAATCAACTTTAAATTAACATATTACTTTTAAATTTTGATGAATTTCAAACAATTTTTCTTCTAATTTTACCCTAGCATCAAATATGATATTTCAAAAAATGTTAATTTTTTTAATTTAATTTTTATTCACAACCCTTCGGTTTTAAAATAGTATTGTTATCTGACTTATGTTACAACTGGAATTGAAATGAAATGCACAATGCCGAATTTCACCGTGAAATATCCAGAATCAGGTCTGAGCATTTATTCATTGCAAATGACGAATCACACTCACAAAACCAATGCAAAACACTAGTAATAATACATAAAAAAAAATAAAAAAAAAAAAAAATAATAATAAACACATAATAATAATATATAAAATAATAAATAATAATTTTAAATAAATAAAAAAAAAAAGTATATGATAATAATAATAGTAATAATACTGATAATAATAATAATTATAAAAATAATAATAATAATAAACAAACTTTCACATACCATGCACGAAGAATAATAATAATAATAAAAATAATAATAGAATATAATAAAATAATAATAATAATAATAATAATAATAATAATAATAATAATAATAAAATTATTAAAATAATCATAAATCAACATAATAGTAATAAGATTACATATGCAATGTCGCTTCGATCCTAAAACATTGCAACTAGTTGTTTTTCCCATAATTTTAAACATTGAGAATGCATCCTCTAAAGCTGATGGCGAAATCCCAAAACTACTGATTAATCACCCCCAACTATCAAATGATAGCGAACATCTATTAAAAAATCTCTGTTGCGTTGTGATTGGTTATTTCGTAAACTTTGAAGTATAGGGAGTTAAGCCTTGAATTAATTCGCTATAAATCTTTTTTGGTCGTGGTAAGATATATCTGGAGAAGATTTTGTTGACGATTCTGGGAATTTTTAAGGGATTTTGATATACGAAGTGTATTTGTAGTATCATTGCAATTGTTAACTATATGAAGGTCATTCATTAGTATTCTTAAATAACTATGTTATTCCCTTTGTCTGAACGATAGATTGATGTTTTGATTTTGTTTCAATCTGACAAGAGCAATGTAAACCTTTTTGGGGGGTAGTATAAATCTCAGAACACTTCATTCATTTAATTAACAACAAAAACCTTTCGAACTATTAATGTAGTCATTTTTGTGTAACAAAATCCCGCTTCCAACCAAAGTTCTACTAAAATTCACCAATAGATGTTACTGAATATCATCTAATACGTCAAATATCACTCCACAACAGCCTTTTCTCCATCATCAAAACAACAATTTACTAACATGATCATTCCTCTTTCACTTTCAGGACAAATTTCCATTAAACAAACCCTCCGGATTATGCATGGTCATCATTTCCCAGTTTTTAGTCAATTTATGGATTAATAGAAACTTACCCACATATTACCCACAATTTCTTCCATAGGCTGTATCGCGTTTACGTTTGACGATGTTTTTCATTTTACCCAAAGGGACATAAATCTAAACACAATTAAACTTATAATAAATTATACAGTACAATCTATAAGATACAATAAAAAGCAAACCAACAAATACAAAAACAACTTTGTTTCATATCCACTGGACAATAAGACAACCTGCCCTTAACATTTCGAAAGCCAACCTCCCAACCTCACATGTACACTGTTTTCGCTCTACACTCCACAAAAACAGCAGCTATTTAGTAACCTTTTCCTTCGAGCTTCCAAACTTTGTAGCCCCCAATACCTGCAAACCCGAAACTAAAACACAAAAAATAATTTTACAAAATTAATTAACTCCAAAAGGCGAACAAATCGTATCATAAAGGCAAGCAAAAATATTTACATTTAACCTTAACTAATACTTAGTACACAAACATTTTACCCATATCTAACACAAAAAATATTATTCGTAACTATATCCCTGAATGCGTAAAAACAGTTAAATTTAAAACATAACTCTTAAACAGTCACTTAAACCTACTAAAATAACAACCAAAAATTGCTTCAGGTAATTATATTCCATCCTTTATAAATTTGCCCAAAAAATCATAGTGCAAACAATAATTTTCGACATAGATTCAAACAGCACAAAACGATTTAAATGTGAATAACAACCTCCTCCGTAGTAAAGCATAGACAAATTAACAATCAACAATTAATATAAAACAACGCCACTACATAAACACATTCAAACACAGCAAAATAGAAAAATTTATAGATCCTTAATCATCAGGAAAAGAACAACTTTAATCATCAACAAGGTGAAATTTGCTAGTACGACAACAATCAACTACTGTCTACCTCAAAGAATCGCGTCCTGTAAAAATTCTCAATAAAATATAACATTGGAAAAGTATTCTATCTACACTCAAAGAAAATAGTTACCAAAGGAGCCAAATTTAAAAAGTAGCTAAAATTGTATAATTTTAATTTGCATAATTCAGTTGTACCCGACGAAGTGTCTCGATACGATACGAAAGCTCCACGTTTAATCACTATCTGTGTAGTTCTTAAATTGTTTTCTTTATTTCCCTGTGATTACTACAATTTCAAAATTATTAGCTTTCTATCTTCATTTATAAATCCTCAAGGTAAGGATTCTGCTATATATAATATTTATATATATACATATATATATAAATATATTATACAAATTATAATATATATTATAATCTATAATATAAAGTATATATATATATCAGATATATAAATATATATATATATATTATTTATATATATAGATATTATATATAAATATATATATATATATAATAATATAAATATATATATATAAACTTATATAATACTATATACTATATATTTGTTAGTACTTATTTTTTTAATACTAAACTACCATCAACACTCAACTACAATACCACCCCAATATATATATATAATTAATAAATATATATATATTATATATATAAAATATAATATATATATTATATATATATATATAAATATATTATATATATATTATAGGTATATATATATAATATATATAATATATATATATATATGGATAATTATATATATCTAATATAATATATATATATATATATATTAATATAGATATAATAATATATATATATTATACTAATATACTAATATATGTATAAGATATATAACTAATATAAGTATACTATACTATATCTATTATATGTAAAAATAGCTTAGGACGCAATTAATTATTTATAAAAGTAATGTCCTTAGTAAATTAGTGGTCGGAAAATCACTTGAATTAGCATATAATATCAAAATAAAACAAATTTTAGTAACATAGCTTTTCAGCCAAATCAACGCGGCCCCTCTTTCATTGTTAATTAAGTAAGTTTACTTAAGAAACAACCTGAAAGAGGGCCCGCTGATTGGCCGAAGCTATTGTACTAAAATTTGTTTTATTTTATATTATATGGATAAAAGTCTCAAAGTGACTGTCACTAACGCACACTATAAGCAACTATATATATATATAATTATCTACATAAAAACTTATTGAAGTAAAATTTCATATATATATATAATATATATATATATATATATATATATATATAATAAATTATAAATATAATATATATAATTATACTATATAAAAAATATTAGTTATTATATAATTATAAAATTAATAATTAAACTTTAATAGAATATAGAATATATAGATATAAAGATATATATATATAATAATTATTATAATATCATTATTAATATCATTCATCAGTAAATTAATAATTCTTATTTTATTGTATATAATATAATAATATATATAGATAATATCATATAATAATATATATATATTAAAATATATATATATATATTAAAATAATATAGATTAATATTATATATATATATTATTATATATATAATATATGAAACATAATATATAATAATATATAATATACATATACTAATATATATATATTAATATTATATAATATATATATATTATATGATATTATATAATAATGATTATATATATTATATTATAGTTATAAATTTATTTATATATATTATTATTATAAATATAATATAAATATATATAGTATAATATATAGATAAGATATATATAAAATATATAATATTTAAGTTATATAATATTATTAATATATATTATATATATAATAATAATTAATATATATAACTATACTATATATACATATATATATATATATATATTATATAATATATATATATTATTAAATTAATATATATACTATTATATATATATATTATATATAACATAATAATATAAATTATATATATAATATATTAATAGTATATATATATAATATATTAATATATATATATATAATATGATATATATCTATATATATTAATATTAATATATATATATATATATATAGTATATAAAATCAAATATATATATATATATATTATCTATATAATATTTAAATATATAACTATATATATAATATATAAATATTAGTATAAATTATATATAATAATATATAATATATTAATTATATATATAATATAATATATATAATATATATATAGATATATATAATTAATAATAAAAATTACAATTAAAACGCAAACAGCAATACAATAAACTTTTTGGATTTAAATATCTCATTGACATAAAGACAACCTTTCTTTTAACATTTATCGAAAGCCAACCTCCAACCTTCACATGTACACGGTTTTCGCTCAATGACACTTCACAAAAACAGCAGTACTTAGTAACCTTTTCCTTCGAGCTTTCAAACTCTGTAGCCCCAAATACCTGCCAAACCGAGTTTAAAACTTTAAAAATATATTACGAAGACAAAACTCTCAAGGACCAAACATTTCAATTTTTTAACAAAGCAAAAATAATTACATTTAACCTAAAACGAATACTAGTACACAAAACATTTTTACCCATATTCTAACACATACAATAATAACTTAATTCGTAAATTAGTCCCTGATGGCTTAAAAACAGTTAATCTAATACCATAAACTCTTACACAGTCCCACTAAACCTACTAATAAAACAACAAAACATTGATTCAGGGAATTTATACATTTCCTGTAATAATTGCCAAACATGCATAGATGAAACCAATAATTTCGACATAGACTAAAACAGCACAAACGAGTTTAAAGGAAAACAATCCTCGCTCCGTAGTAAAAGCATAGACAATACATCAAGACAATAATGTAACAACGCACTTCATAAACACATTCAAAACACAGAAAAAGATAAACTTTATGAACTTAATCATCAGGTAAAGTAAAACTTAAATTCACAACAAGTTGAAATTATCTGACAAACAATAAATGTACCTCAAAGATCATCGTCCTTCGGTAAGATCTCAAAAAGTATAACATGTGAAAATATCTAGTACTGCCAAAGAAAATAGTTACCGAAATGGCCAAA